>JAVTVY010055453.1:0-30519 GCA_036873755.1 Hanleya hanleyi
TGAATACATTCGTGATGCGCCCTGCAGCAATGACAGACCAGTTTTCTATAATCGGTGCACGCAGCAATAACCTGTACATACATCTGTTTACATCCAATTATTTTTAGGTTGACACCTTCTGATAAAAGCAAGAATACTTACGCTCGAGAGCCAGGGATCTTGCACAAATGGACCACATGGGGAACCAGTGTACCAAATTTGACAAAGATCCACGCAGAAGTTCCTGAGAAATCGCAATAACAAAGTTTCATGGGGAAATCTAAGATGGCCGCCTGGTGGCCATATTGGATTTTCGAATCAGACCGAAAACGGCATCCTTCACAACTAGACGCCTAGGGGAACCTGTGTACCAAATTTGAGAAAGATCCATGCAGTACCTCCTGAGAAATCGCGATAACAAAGTTTCATGGGGGAAATCCAAGATGGTCTCCTTTTGGCCATATTGGATTTTCGAATCGGACCAGGAAAGGTATCTTGCACAAGTAGACCCCAAGGGGAACCTGTGTATCAAATTTGAGAAAGATCAATGCAGTAGTTCCTGAGAAATCGCGATTACAAGAATTGGTTACGGACCAACGACGGACAGACGGAAGACGGAACACGGACGAAAAGCGATTTGAACAGCCCACCATGGTGGGCTAAAAAATTAACTCTACCTGCCACTTCACCTTCCCTTTTCGTCGCTATCATGGAAAGAAGAAAATTTACGCACTGACAGTTTGTTCCGCGATACATGTAGCGGATTATGTAGCTGCAAAGGATCATCGCTAAATCTAAAATTGACGGCTATGATTAGTTCTAAGAAATTTGCCTTTGGAATGTTTTCAAACATTTATTCGAATTATTGTCAACGCATGAACTAATATATTTTTGCTAGCATAATAATTCACTCTCATATTAGTCAGTTCTGAGGCTTAAATCCAGAAAAAAAATCCGTTCGACAAACGAAGTGACAATCGGATAACCTGAGTATACGGTATGGTAATTACTTCGGCCCTTGAGCCAACAGAAATATATTGGGACGTGTCCGAAAACTCTTACAAAAAAATCTTATAGGATCCTATAAGATTCTGAAAAATCCTATAAGATTATTCGAAATCTTATAAGATTCTAAAAAATCCTATAAGATTCTGAAAAATCCTATAAGATTCTGAGAAAATCTTATAAGATTCTAAGAAATCCTATAAGATTAAAAAAAATCCTATAAGATTCTGAAAAGTCTTATAAGATTCTAAAAAAAAATCCTATAAGATTCTAAAAAATCCTACTGGATTTAATAGGATAGAAATATAATAATCCTATTGGATTTAATATGACACTCCATAGGATCAATTGTATTAATGATATTAAGAAGAGTGGAAATTGATCCCGCTCAAGTATTTCAGTGAATTATTTCACACAAATTAAGTGCGTTTCACTGAAGTAATTGAATGTAATTTCACCCAAACATTATTTTGCCCACCACTTCAACGATTTATTGACTTAATAAGCAAAATCCACCTAACTTGATACTGGACTTAATTCAACTTGACTGGGATCAATTTCCACTCTTCTTGGGAAAAACTAATTTAACGTTTTTAGAGAGTGATGTTTATGCGGTCTTCAGTCAAGACAAATATATCTAAAATGCGTGTTTGCTTAATCAGGACAGATCTGTGAATAACCACAACACAAGTAGTATTTTGGACCCTATATGATCCAGATCTTATAGGATTTGCCATTTTATATGATCATATACGATTCAATATCAGTTCACAACACCCAAGTAATGTTCTCCATATTTGGCTGCTCGCATTTGGAGAGAGAGATTTTGTACCACAAATCTCCAATCTGCTGCTCATGAGGCATCAAATATCAATTTTGGTAGTTTCATATGAAATTCATCTTAAATTTTAACTTGAATTTAATACAAACTCATGATTAATATTTTCAATAGCTATACTATATTACAATTGAATTGAAGGATTAATTTTATTTTCATATTGTGTGAATATTCTATCGTTATGCTGATATTTGACTGTGAAGTATTTTGAAATGTCACTTAGGAAATGCTAATAAAAATTGACAAAAAACCTAATTGCCATCCATCATAGTTCGATATCCAAACAAATGCAAGGTCACTGAAAACCAAATTTAAATATTCTAACTCAAATCGAATTCACTAATAATCTTCATCTGAAATTTATTAAAATTGGAATAAATGTATGAAGTTTTGAATATTTGATTGTTTTGAATTAAAGTTTTATTTAAAATTGAATTAAGGATGTCCGTAATTAACTTTTCGAATAATGTGTGTTGCTGCATTCATAATTGTGTGATATGAGGAATATAGGTCGGTGTGTATTGTTTAGCTGTTGACACTGTTAAAAAGACGGACCCATGCTCCATTTGATAACCTAGAAAACAAAGGGAATAGCCCAGGTTTTGAATCCTATTCACAAAAAAAAATTACATCAATAGTATTTAACTTTTTCCTATATTCTAACTGTTTGGAGACAATCACAATGTCTTTCAAAATTTATCAAATTGGATGAATGTTGCTGCACAAAATTCTCGGCTAGAAGACTTTTAAAGGAAATCCCTGTCTCTTAATCTAACTCAAACTGGCAAAAACTGCTGCCAAGAAAAAATCACCAGCAGACATCCCTTAAACCTTGATTGTCATCATTTCATTATGAAATATGTTTTGTTATCATTCAACTACTTGAAGATTCTCATGAATGAATAAACTTCTGATCAGTTCAAATGGTTTCCCAATCTAAATGGTATTTACAAAATCTCTCTACTTCAAATGGAGGGGAGATAACTCTGCTTGTTCACACTAGGTGGCGCTGCACAGAGACAAAGATTTTTTTGCAGTTATTTTATTAATAGCTGACTGATTTGAGGACAGTAAAAGTCATATTTCCGATTATATATGGCTGATGGAACGGACTCATATTGATGGTAAGTACCTTTTGCAACTTGTAGGCTAAAATAGCATTCTAAAGTCTCCATTTGTTAAGTCTGGAATATTTTGGACTAGTTTAAAATATATTTTAGTTATATAAGTAACTTTGTCAGGTTTGTATATTACACTGTAAATACAACAACCAAAACATTATACTGCCTTGGAAAGATTTATTTATCTCACCGATTTATGAAAGAAAGGGCTTTTTGGTTGATTTTCTCGTTTTCTCTAATCTCATGGGTAGGATAGTTAGGCATGTACTTTTAAGCCCAGTGTAATTAACCTTAGATATAAAATGCTGTCTAACATATATTTCAATAGCTGAACAGACATGTATATTTTGTTAATTAAAATAACCGGTCAACCTCACAAGAATAGAGCAGTTTGTCTTAGTGGTCCATTGTGAAAGGAATGAATTAACCATGCTGGGTGACTCTTTGCACAGTTCAATGTGAGAAACCCAGAAGGGGGTGTTTTTACAATCTCATTGTGTCATTTCCTGTACTGGTATACCTTCTACCTTCAATAGTCATGCCATTTCGATGTTTACATGAAAAAATTGGCATAACATATGAATGAATTGATAACAGTTGATTTGTGATTCTTTCAAGTCCAGGCTTTTATTTCATACTGTCGGTTTCACAGTCTGAGCTTCCTGTCCTGTCAAATTGCATCTCTCTTCACCCCACCATAATGAACAGTTTATCAATGATGTTTTTATTATGACGGTCACAGCTTCACTGTGGACTCTGGCGAAGGAATACAAATACACTTACAACACAGCTTTGCCCAGTTCCGGGTAGGCCTAATGTACCAGTGGTGTGTACTATTCCTGACAACCCGAACTTGGGATGCTTTAATTTGTCGAGCTAAGGGCTGATCTATATGATGCTACAAATTGTGGTTAGTATCGTCCATTGTTCACTCCATTCAACACTCCATCGTATTCCTCTTACATATCAATATAAACGTAAATTGGTATTGTTGCCTAAACTTTAATACATGTACGTGTTGTACCCCATTTATGTACTTTTCAATTGTGATGGTGGGGTTATCGTGTACTGTACATTCTTTCATACACATTATCTGAACGAAGTCAAATGTCATTTATTATTCCAGGTTTGTTTGGTTACGCATTGCATTGCATTTTCACATTGCTTATTTCAATATTTAAAGTTAGTACACAATTGATTTGAAAATTGTTGAGTTTATTTTCGAAATAAATCGCGATATGATATGGTAATAATTGTTTTCCCCACAGGAGATCAGAGAGCCTACAAAGAAGATGAGCAAGACAGTTTGTGATGCCCGGAAGAATGAACCAAACAACATCCTTGAGAAGTTAAAAAAGCGGCGACAAGGAAACCTTCCAGTGGCACCTGTTTATGACGAGTCAGATGATGTAAGTATAAATTCAACTATCATGACTATTCAGCTAAATCCCTAGGCTATTATCAAATAATTAATTATTTTGACCATTGAGAAAATTTCTCATTAATTGTCTCATCTATATTTACTGATAAGATTTTAAATTTGTTTTTTTGCAAGTTTGCTAACCCTTAAAATGCATATTAAATGACACTGACTTTTAATGGTTAACAAGCGATCACTTGTAAATAATCATTTAATGTAATTAATCTTAGTAAATAATAATTCAATGAGATTTGATCCTTTGTCAACATGATTCTGCAATTTATGACTATTAACATTCTGACTGAATATTATCAATCCAATTGTCAGTACACATTTTGTATCTTTTATTTCATCCGAGAAAGATGACCATGGACCTAATGAGTGCATTGTTCATGAGGAATGAAATGGCCTCCCATACTTTGACAGGGATGAAACCCAATGCGACAAGAGAGGTAGAGGCTAAGCCTGCAATTGACCAAGAAAAGATCAAGCCATCCAAGGTAAAAACTTTTCTTCATAAATATTCCAAACATCTGATAATTAATCCCAAGTTCAATGACCATGTTTTTGATAGCTTATAGTTTGAAATGTTGTGATTTAATATATTGATATTCAGTGGCTAACTGCAAATTATTTCATTCTCTTACAGACTACTGCCTGAAGAAATTCTCAAGTTCCGTGAAAGTCATTCGGGAAGCAATGAAGTCGAAACTCAATGGCGAGCAGAAATTGTACGGAAAACTGATGGAGAGATTATGATGCCCTCATATGTTCCTCCGTTTATATCTCAAAAGTGCACATGTACATAATAAAGAAATTTTTATTATATGTATTTGTTTGTTCTTCTTTCTATGCGTTAGTTATTTACCAGATTATCTTTAACATAGCTGTGCTACATCCAAAACAAGCAATGTTTATGCTAATACATTTTCTGATGTATTTACTATTTTACAGCACAGGGGCATTTTGTATTTCATGGAGTTACTATAAAAGATGACCTATATCACTCATCCAAATATTCCTATAGAAACTTTATATCCTGTAGATTTCTAAGAATCCATTCCATAACTAAATTTTATAGGATCCTATTAAAAAATCCTACAAGATTTTTATCCTATTAAAAAATCCTATAGGATTTCAATCTTATAGGATTTTAATCTTATAGGATCCTGATTTCTAGGATCCTATTAAAAAATCCTATAGGATTTCAATCTTATAGGATTTTAATCTTATAGGATCCTATTAAAAAATCTTATAGGATTTTGGGCCAAAATCTTATAGGATCCTATACGATTTTATCTTATAGGATTCTATAAGATTTGTTTGTAAGGGAAACCGCAGAGATGTGTAAATAAAGTGGCTAATTTCCACAACTTGGGTCTGGTTTCGCGCAGTATCCCACAGTTGTGCGCTTCTTTACTAAGACCCGTAACTTGTGCGATTTCCAGGTCAAATAATAAAAAAAACACAGATAATTTCATTGGATCGTTTACTCATGTGACGTAATTCTTTGTGAAGCTTAAATAGGGTCAACTACACGGTGAATGAAGTCAATAACTAAGGGTATAATTAAATGAAATGTGATATTCCCTTAACTTGGTAAAGATGCCCGCCATAAGAGAATACAATTATTAGGATTTCGCCCTTCGAAAATAAGGATGACTTGGCCGCTTCTGTGTTAAGAATGATACGGAAGCTCTAATACAATAATAAACTGTTAATTGGAGCGATATGCAAGAGGTGGGAAAAGTTAACGACATCTGGCGACTAAAAAGCAACCATATGACTCTGCAGGACCCTAGAACAGGACATTAACTCCCGAGAATACGGTGGATTCTCGCACGCAGCCTTAGTATCTCAGCCGCGCTTTTATTGCAGCTGTTCATGTGGAGACTATGGAGTATCGGTACGGTCCCTAGCACCGGCTTAAGCGGAATTAGATACGCTAGCTCAGGAGCTGTGATGACAGATCAGCTCAAACAACTTACCTGATGTTAATAGAAGCATCGAGGACGTCTGATGGAGTAAACGCCTCAACAAGGGGTAACCTGGTAAATGCAAGAATACCCACAGGAACTAACCTATAATGCCCGACGTCCTACGGCTTAAACTTCCCACCAAAACAATAAACCTACATATATTTGTCGAGTGGCATGTACAGAATGCGAGCCTCGGGAGTAGCAATCCTCAAGCAGAATCCTGCCATATGCAGGTAATACATTGTAGCGATATGCAAGAGGTGGGAAGAACTGACAGAAAAGCATCCCGCGGCACCTGACATTCAGACCCGAGAATACGGTGGATTCTCGGACGCAGCCAACACACATCAAGTCGAATGCTCCCCAACCAGTGCTTCACTATGACAACTCCCGCTGCCCAATCGGACCAATAGTGGCCCACCTCGAGAATGCCATGGAGTTCAGTCTACAGTGGAAAGCCACCTTGCAAATAGGTATGATTGATATGGCTGCACAATATTTGTCGAGTGGCATATACAGAGGGCGGGCCTCGGGACTAACAGTCCACAAGCAGAATCCTGCCATATACAGGTAATAAATTGAAGCGATATGCAAGAGGTGGGGAAAATTGACGACCTCTGCAGACTAAAAAGCAACCATATGCCTTACAGAAAAGCTGCGGCACCCAACATTCAGACACAAGAATGCGGTGGCTTATCGGACGTAGCCTACACCCATCCAGTCGGATGCTCCTCCACGAGGGCTTCACTATGACACCTGCCGCTGCCCAATCGGACCAACAGTGGTCCACCTCGAACCCAAAACATCCCCCACAGGCCTGCCTATGCCAACTTTTCAGCGAAAGTCACCCCATGCTTTCGAGACCCATGCCATCGTCTTCCACATGGTGAGACAGATTATAAACCATATCCTTGACCTCGAAGATCAATTGCCCACAAGACATTTCGGAACATTCTCGGAGATGGCGGCACTTGTCCGAACATTCCCGGAGATGACTGCACTTGTAAGTCAAGTGGTAATTTTGTATAAAATTGACAATTTTGGGTTGGATATGCCTCGTTTACCTCTTTTACGCTTATGAAGATAAAGGATAACAACAAAAATATTTCCACATAATAAAGCTCTTTTGGCTAGGCAGCTGTCTATCAATTCAGGTTTTTGGTTTATCTTCATATAAAAATATAAAACTTATAAGACATTATAAGACATTATAAGACATTACGGAAGATTGCCGGATATTAGGATATTTTCAGCCTTGCCTAGTATGGTCTGGCTAGTAGTGCAGTGGATAACCTAGAAGATATACCCGGGACCTCGAAGACCAATCGCCCTCCGGACATTTCCGAAGATTACCAGAGATGGCCGGACATTGCCGGAGATGACCGTGCATGCCGAAGATTACCGGATATTCCCGAAGATTCCCGGACATTCCCGAGTATTCACTCGAAGCGACCACCCGCGTCTCGTCTCGTTGACATGGGATTACTTTTTTGTCCGCGGAGGGCCCGGGTTTGACCGCCTCACCGCCGAAAATGACCGCATCACCGCGGTGGAATACACCCCCGGGGACAGGAGGTGCACTCAATGACCGTTGCCGGAACTCTAGCGGTCAAGTATTATCCTTTCTATACTACTCCGGACCGCCTGCTCTGCTCCTAGCGTATTTTACACCAGCACATGGCTGCACTGTATAAAGGAATGGAAGAATTTGGTGTCGTTCTTGATTTGGTGTCGTTCATGTAGCATATGTGTAGTCACTTCCCACGTCCTAATCCGTTACTTGAAAATCTAATCACTTTGAAGGTGGCAAACTTTGAACGGAAAAACAATTTTGGGTTGGAAATGCCTCGTTTACCTCTTCGAACACATATGAAGATAAACGATAACCACAAAAATATTTCCACATAATAAAGCTCTTTTCGACAGGCAGCTGTCCAGAAATCGTTTATCTTCATATGAAAATATGAAACTTTGTGAAATATTATTTTTGTCCAATGGTCCTTCATTCAATTGAAAAAATGTAATGGAACGAGATGGCCTAATGGATAGAGTATCAGAAAGTGGATTTATTTGTATTGATGGTTTGCTGGTGCGAATCACAAATTTTCCTCCAAAATCTTTCAATAACTTAATGCATTTTTTGAATTCGTATCATGATTACAATACATGTGTGAATACTTGTTTGAAGAAACAATTCTACGAAATGTTTGTTATCTCGGGATATAAAATTCAGCAAATATGACGAATTTTCTCTCCAGGAGTTAGCTCTGTCTGACTGATTAGAGTTTTGCATCACACAGCAAAATCTGCATAGAAGGGTATATTTGATTTACACTCCAAAAGTGATCCTGCGAAAAGAGTTTTGATTCCCTTTAAACGGGTCCCCGGACACTTAATTCAGCAGTGACGAATAAAATCTATTTATTTTATTTTCAGTATTCCTCTTGTCATTTTAATTAATGTTATTAAAGTCACAGGAAAGGCAAATGGATATCACCTGGCATCAATGCAACTAAACGGACAAGGGTTGTAAATCCACGAGTAAAAAATGCTTGGTCTGAGAAACCATGATCGTGGCTTTCACTTAGTATCTATTCAATTTTAATTGAGGGCAGTAGTTCGTAGGTCAAATCGCAAGTCAAATCCGACATTCATTACTTAGCCGTCGTCCATACAAATAATTCCGTCAATAATCGAAAGACCTATTCCGTATGACGGCACCAATTCCAAACGAATATGAAATAAAAATAATGAAAATACAAAATGGTTGTGACTGTGGTCCAAACATCTGAAAATCATTGAAAATGGCATTTTTTCTGAATGGGGATACGAGGCAATACAAAGTATCGCATAACAACATTGATGTCGAATGTTAACGATCATGGTCACTATGACCCAAAAATCAGGAAATCATTAAACATCGCTTTTTCGGTGAGTGAATGCATTAGTGGGAGACGTTATATCATGTATCACCATTGTGGTCAAAAAGATCAAGGCCATGGGTAAATATGACTCAAAATCAAGAAATCATTAGAAATTAATTCGTTTTGGTAACTGGATAACAAATTGCTACCGATGGCGTATATGTGGTTATCAAGGAAACATATATTTGTCGTGCGGAGGATATTTGCTGTCTGGATCTCTACTGTGAATATTTTATATATATTCAAGAGGTATTACAAAATGCTTCACCTCAGCTTCAGAACGAAGATAACACGAGAGCTGTAGTTATCTCATTTTTCGCGAATCTTATTGGGGTCATTTGCACACTATTTACATAATCCCAAAGGGCAAGGAATCATGGGAAAATTCAAACTGGCGGCCATGAGGTGTCCTCGGAAGGTCGTGTTTTCGGTCTTTTCTGTGCATTTTATTCTCATTTTCTTGCCTAAAATGGCATAAAAGTAATTTATTTTGCCAGAAGCAATTATTCTCTATCATATTACCAGGAATCGTAGGGTTAATATTTCACTTGATGAACAATGTACTGCATTTATTAGGAAACTGTAAGTATTCTATTAATGACTTTTTGTTGAGCTGATAAATAACTGTCCGATAACATGCCAAATTTTACACAAGACTTAATTCGTGTGTTACCTTGAACGGTGATGAAACCAAAGGTGATAATATAGTTTATCGTTATCTGACTAAGAGATGTCATTGTCTCATTGATAGACAGGTAACACAATATTCTTGGTTATCTTTTGTTGCATGTGTCTGCGGAAAGAAACTTGATTCCACTATAACGCTGTATATATCAAATCTAGCAAACGTGTATCAATTTGAGTAATGTGGTCTGTCTCACCATGTCTTCTACACTGTCAAAATTGTTGGGTGTAAACGTGACGTGCCCAAAATAGTTGGGTCAAAAGGACCCAAAATGGTCCGACACGTCTATACCCAAAAATATCTGGTCAATTTGACCCAATTCTTCTCACAGTTGTCATGGTATTGCATTATAAAATTAGACACTGTGGAAATTTCTAGACTAATAGAGCTACGTATTATGTGTGTTATCTACGTGATTAAACTGTCGGAGATTGGACCCTTTGCTGGAACAGTAAACTGCTGAGCGGTGTGGACTATCAAAATACAGGAACGCGATCTCCGCGCGTCGGCACAGACTGTATAGAGATTTGCACGTTAGTACGGACTGTGGGAGATACACCGGTATAGCATTGAACAGCAAGACTATATTTCTCATTTATTTGCTGTATTGGCCTAACTTAATTTGTATAGGATTTTAGTATTGTAAATAAAGATTTGATTGTTAATCCTCGATTTCACAAAAGCTGACAATATTTCTCATTTATTTTCTGTATTGTCCTAACTTAATTTGTATATGATTTTAGTATTGTAAATAAATATTTCATTGTTAATCCTCGATTTCACAAAAGCTTTCTGTTGCCTTTTTTCTATTGTCGTAACACAGTGTACAAAGATGTCAATACCTTTAAGACACCATACTGTATTTCCATACCTATATGATACTGCCCATAGGGTAAGATAATAACTTCTGGATTTTGTTGCCGTTGGTCTGTTGAACCCTTCATGCCCCATGTTCCCAAAAATCTGGAGCTCTCAAAATAGCGAGAGAGCATTGAACGAGACAATGTATTACTTTCAGGTCAAGTATTGTGCCAGTGTATTAAAGGAGAAAATTTTGGGAACTGGGGGCATATAGATCTGGAATCAACCATCCCCAAGTGCATGCTGAACTCTATTGAAATGGACATGTAACTATATACATGTAGCTGTAACTAAGACGGAATAAGTGGGAGAAAAATCTACCTCAATATTTCCTGCGAGATAGAAAAAGGGGAGAGAAATCTACCTCAACCTTTTCGGCGAATGTATAAAGGAGAGAAAACCTTACCTCATGATAGCACGACAGTGCGACAGTCTTCGAGCTACCTTCCTGAAGACGGAATTAAGGGAGAGGGAAATTTGAATCAACATATTCTGTGAGAGGCGATAAAGGAGAGAAAAATCTAAATTGACATCTTCTGTGAAGGGATGGATAGAGGAGAGAAAGACTTACTTAACTCACGACAGCGCGACAGTGCGACCGTTTCCAGGCTCCTGTACTGAAGACGGAATAAAAGAGAGAGAAATCTACCTCAATATTTCTTGCGAGATGGCAAAAAAGGTGAGAGAAATCTACCCCAACATATTCGGCGAATGTATAGAAGAGAAAAAAACTTACCTCACGACAGCACGACAGCACGACAGTGCGACAGTCTCCATGTTGCCTTACTAAAGACGGAATCAAGGGGGAGAGTAATTTGAATCAATATATTCTGTGAGAGGCGATAACAGGGAGAGATTTCTACCAAGATCTATTCGGTGAAGGGATGGATAGTGGAGAGAAAAACTTACCTCACGACAGCACGACAGTGCGACAGTCTCCATGCTCACATACTGAAGACGGAATAAAGGGGAGAGAAATCTACCTCAATATTTCCTGCGAGACGGCAAAAAGGGGAGAGAAATCTACCACAAAATATTCGGCGAATGTATAGAGGAGAGAAAACCTTACCTCACGACAGCACGACAGTGCGACAGTCTCCAAGCTGCCTTACTAAAGACGGAATTAAGGGAGGGAGGGAGAAATCTGAATCAATATATTCTGTGACAGGCGATAAAGGGGAGAGAACTCTATTCCGACATGTTCTGTGAAGGGCTGGATAGAAGAGAGAAACACTTACCTCACGACAGCACGACAGTGCGACAGTCCCCGGGCCAAGATACCTTAATATAGACAGAACGAAGGGGAGAGAAATCTATCTCAACATATTCGGTGAAGGGATCAATGGATAGAGGAGAGCAAAACTTACCTCACGACAGCACGACAGTGCGACAGATTCCCAGCTACCTTACTAAAGACGGAATAAAGGGGAGGGAAATCTGCCGAAATATATTCTCCGAGAGGCGATCAAGGGTAGACAATTTACCTCGACTCATTCGGTGAAGGGCTGGATAGAAGAGAGAATTACAACACATATAAGGGAAGTGGGAAGAGGTGCCGACATACTGACAGCGTCACATGACTTCACAGAATAGTCTTCTGGTTAACCTATTCTAAAGCACATACCAAGAATCTAACGATTCGGGATATGTGTTGTACATGTTCATGTGGCAACTTGGAATCAGAATCATTTATTTGCACAGATATGCCACAGAGGGCCAAAGGCAATTACACACAAGACAAAAACATAACAGTAGTAGTAACAGCAAAGTCCGTATATACAAATCTATATGAAATATTAACCTGTCTAGTATGTAATGACAGATACAGATGTACTGTGATGTATAGTATATTATAGAAAAACAGATGCTACTCCCTGATAACGAGCAAATGTATTCAAGAGCTCTGCACTGATGATACCTGTACATTAAGACTCAAGTCAGTGACAAGAAGGGTATATTATAAACCAAATGAGTATTACTCGTCAGTTAACGTTGGTTGACAATGCGATCAGTATAAGTAGAGAAGCACTGATGATACGACCACACGGCCCCTAGCACCGGCATAAGCGGTATTAGATACAAATCTAGAGAGCTATGATGGAAATGCTCTGACAACTGATATATTGGTATGCTGATAATTGGTGAGCTGTTTCGCTGTGACAACTCGTACATTGAAGTTTGGTGAGCTGTATCGTCGACAGATGTAAATGACGGCATTTAACACCAAAGACTAGTTTGTGAGGCCCGATGTCGACCCAGCATCAACTTCCCACAAATGCCAACATATATCAAAGACAAAAAGGTCTGCACAGGGGGCGGGCCTCGGGGACGAAACGAGAAGACTAACCTCACAACAGTGCGACAGTCTCCAAGCTCACGTACTGAAGACGGAATAAAGGGAAGACAAACAGATGGTGGTAGATTTTTCTCCCCTTTTGCCCGTCTCGTAGAGTATTTTGAGATAGATTTCTCTCCCCTTTATTCCATCTTTAGTAAGGTATAATATAGACTGTCGCACTATCGTGCTGTCGTGAGATAAGGTTTTCTATCCTCTATCCATCTCTTCACCGAACAGATCGTGGTAGATTTCTCTCCGCTTTATCCCCGTCTCACAGAATATTTTGAGATATATTTCTCTCCCCTTTATTCCATCTTAGTAAGGTAGAATGGAGACTGTCGCACTGTCGTGCTGTCGTGAGGTAAGATTTTCTCTCCTCTGTTCATTTCTTCACCTAACAGATCTTGGTAGATTTCCCTCCCCTTATGCCGTCTCACAGAATATTTTGAGGTAGATTTCAGCTGTTTCAAAACATCTCTATCTCTTCACTGTAAGTTCTGTCAGACTAACGCGCCCTGACAAAAGTTCTCTCCCTTTCATCATTAACCTCGTCCTGTGTTGATAACATCATCAGGTTGGGTGGTGTAGAGGGAAATTTACATTTGAGAACTGGGGGCATGGAGGATCCCCCGTTGGTCTTGGATCAGACCGTATGATTTCATCCACTCACATTCAGTCCTTAATACTGCGCTTCTTACGTTCTTTGACTAGTCTGTCCTCCTATTTAACATTTCGTGAATTAAATTAACAGCTATTACACTCGGATAGACGTATTTCGAACAAAGATAATGAACGTAGAGTATTACAGATTCATTACGCCACCTCGGGTAAGGAGCTAGACCGAGTGGGAATCAGCCCGCCTCCAACATTAGAGATTGAGTGTTTGCAAGCATAGAATACGCCATTTTTCGTTTTATTTGTATTAACACGAAATGTCGGAACCTTTTTTGTCGAGTTAGGACACGCAGCTATAATATTTTCGATCAAGACTTCTATCTCTGCTGCAAACAGAGGTGATTCTGTAGTTCAATTTATCTAAACAGATCGCCCGCTATGGTGAATGCCAAAAATGTTTGATATTTCAAGAGACGCTTTTGTTAACTTCATGTATATCTTTCTTTGTATTCCTGGACGAGAAGCTGGGAATAAACAAGTTTGAAACTTGTTTAGCTTATACATTCCTGTGCCGTGGGGATAAGCTTACGACAGACATTAGGAAATGGTGAGTTGGTGTACATTTACTTAACCTGGTGGTAAGGGATAGAGGGAGATTCTTGAAGTGGGCCTCAAATATTTTTTTCCTATCGATAGAATACAAATGTTTATTGATACGGCGTCACGATAGTGCCACAGTGAATAAATATTGAGATCCAGTAATCCGTTATAACGAATTAGTACGGATTACGTTCAGTAATTCGTTTACTTATCCGTTTTCACGAATTACTAATCCGCTATAACGAATTACTAATCCGCTAAAACGGAATCCTTTAAAACGGATTCTGTAATCCGTTATAACAGATTACCGGAATAATAATCCGTTATTACAAATTGCGTAATCCGTTATAACGAGTTACTAATGCTTTATAATGAATCACTTAATCCGTTATAACGAATAAATGTTGTTTTTAACGGATTACTAATCCGTCATAACGGATTACACGTAATCCGTTATAACGAATCAATAATCTGTTATTACGAATTACATAATTCGCCATAGCGAATTAATAATCCGTTATAACGAATCAATTAAGCCATTGAAACGAAATACTAATCCGTTGAAACGAATTAATAACGGATTAATAATTCGTTATAGCGAATTACACATAATCCGTTATAAAAGATTAACGAATTACTAATCCGTTATAACGAATTACACATAATCCGTATTAACGGATTAATAATCTGTTATTACGGATTACGTAATCCGTTATAACGAATTAATAAGTGAGTGAGTAAGTGAATATGATTTAACGTCACCTTCAACATTATTTCAGTCATATCACGACGTTTGATACCGATTCCTTTTCACACCCGGAAATCACTCGGGTGGGGTCCTATTCCTCTTAACACATGGGAGCCCGCATGTGGGGTCCTATTCCTTTTCACGTCCGGAAATCTCGCAGGTGCCCCAGTTAATCGCCTCTTACGACAAGCTCTGTGAGATATTGAGGCCTATTCTAACCACGACGACATCTCAGGTCAATCTGTACACGACGACATCCCAGGTCAATCACCGGGAGCCCCACGGGGCATTGAATTGATAATCCGTTATAACGGATCGCTAATCCGTTATAAGGAATTACCATAATTCGTTATAACGGATTCATAACGTTATTATGAAGATAAGCTAAGATATCATTCCAGCTTAGCACGACAGGCTAACTAGTCGTTCCTGGTCAATAACCGATGCCCATCCAAACGTGTCCAATTACCCCGTTCCCACCGAAGCGTATCAAGCGATACCTACTGGAGCGTGACAGTGGTCATATATATAATTATATTATATACTTTTTTTTTACCGAGAGATAGTTTACGTCTCGACCCTGTTGCCCGTTGACGGTTTTCCAAACTCTACACGAGTTTCACTTCACTATAGCGGCATACTGCAAGTGAGGTCATTAAACTATAAAATAGCCTGTATCTGGCGAATAGAAGGAGTTAGAATGGGAGCTACATCATGGGATAACTTGGTATGAGAGAATCAATTTTAATATAAAAGTGAATTAATAGTGACGTCATCGAACGTGAAGTATTTCCATGTTACGCAACTGGAAACAGTCTTGCATTGTATTGGGACTTCTCAATGACGGCATAAATACGCCAACAACCAGGTTCAGACGTATATCTTTCAACTGAATTTATGACGACAATACGTCTGTGAAATGTATACCCATTATGACTTTAAATTCATCAGTTTGAATATGCCTGAATATGGATGAATGATGTAATTATGACGTCTTTGGAAGGTTTCAATACACGCTTGTTTTCACGTGCAGAGCTAGTACACACTTGAACTCCCATCAAGCTTATCGTCAGTAAATAACTGTCGATCATATCTTCGTCCGGGAATTCGTGAGATGCACAGAAGCTATTAATTATGATATGATTATTGATCAGTATACCTTCATCCAACACCTATACTACAAGGAGCCATGAGACATTTCCTTCCAATACCTCCTGGCCAAAACAGTCAACCATTGGTTGAGTAAAAGTTTTCCTGCCTGAATTTCCAACCTCCACGCTCACTTTGAACTTCAATTCAAAGGTCTGGACTGTACAACTTGTCTCTCGATCTTTTTCAATTATGTAAACACCTCTTCTCTCCCCTGTTCCAGCGTTCTCAGAGAAAACATCATATATTTGACGTCACGAAACGCTGGGTGTGCTTGCTCGAACGCCATCTGATACATTCTCATTCAGAGTGGCCTGTCGACAGCGAATGAAATACATTAGTACGGATTGAAAGCTGAAGCAGTGGAGGAACGTAACGAATGAATGTTGCTTCGTTAAATGGTGTCCGTTTGTGAAAGTTTTGTACATCTGTGGTCCAGGCATACAAATCTCGTTCTGCTCTAGCTGGACAGGTTCAATATCTGGTTTATGGAGACCCCAGTTTAAAATGGCAGCATTAGATCTGCTATTTAGCTATGATATTGCTGAAAAAATGTTGAAAGCGACGTTAAACCCTATTCACTCACTCACTCACTCCGTTGTGTCATACCCTATATCGCGGGAAACCATTACGCTCGTACATAGGATATGATTCTGTCAATGACCAATTTCTTTATCTCGTTTTCCCCAAGACGAGCTAGCACGCACCTATATTCGCTTAATATTAGACGGAAAGTAGCTCTCGACACAGAAAAATATGATACGTTTCGATGAGTCGAGCCTATTGGTCTTAGCATGAAGCGATCAAAGCCTACCTGAAATGGTGCCCCTGACACGAAACGTACCTTTCCATACTACTAATTGTTAATCCGTTTTAACCCTCTCTGGCCTGGGCGATTTGGTGTGTATCGCAGCCTGGGGGGGGGGGGCGGAAAGTGCCCTCCCCTCCCCACTAAGGCTAGAGCGCTGAAACTTACCACACAGTATCTTGGGTTCACGCTCTACCGGGAAATGTAAAAAAATCTAAGATGGCCGTCATGATGACGTCACAGTGACGTCATCTCGGAAGCCATTTTTCGGCCTTTTTGGGGTCGGTTTTCGAAATTTTCATTTTTCCGATTTTTCTCTCGAAAAACAATCAAATAAAATATAAAATAATTAGTTTTGCATAAATAAAATACTTTCAAGGCCTTTTAAGCAAGGAAAGTGTGCAGAAATGGAGCACATGGCCGCCATTTTGAATTTACCCATGATCCTCTGCCCGGGGGTATATGAAAATAGGCTCAAAATGACCCCAATAAGATACGCTTAAAAGTCATCAAGTTTCAGCCTTATCGGTTTTGTCGTTTCGGAGCAACAGAGAAAAGTTCACTGGGGGGATCACTTTCCGCCCCCCTCCCCCCAGGCCAGGTAGGGTTAACGGATTAGTAATTCGTTATAAAGGACCACTTAATCCGTTGTAACGGATTAAATCGATTTTACAGATTAGTAATTCGTTATTACGGATTAGTACTTCGTTTTAAAGGATTTAATAATTCATTATAACGGATTATTAGGTCGATACAACGAATCACGTAATTTGTAAAAACGGATTCTTAATCCGTGTAATCCGTGTTATGTGTAATCCGTTATAATGGATTAGTAATTCGTTTTAACGGATTAGTTGATTCGTAATAACGGATTACTAATTGGTTATAACGGATTACGTAATTCGTTATAACGAATTAGTATGTCGTTATAACGGATTACGCAATTCCTAATAACGGATTATTAATCGGTTATAACGAATTACCTGTCCGTAATAATCGCTTAGTAATTCGTTATAACTGATTACGCAATTCCTAATAACGGATTATTGATCAGTTATAACGAATTACCTGTCCGTAATAATCGCTTAGTAATTCGTTATAACTGATTACGTAATTCGTTATGACAGATAACTGGATCTCAATTTTTATTTACTGTGGCAGTATATCGACTTGTCCAGATACCGAATATTTTGAAATGAGTGAGGGAAATTTTGCAAAAATAGGTTAACCTCAACTGTAAACTACTCGGCTTTTATTATTAGTAGTAATTAGTTATAATGTGATTATCACGGCAACAATCGAATTTCTTCCTAAGTCAACTCACCTTGCTGATTACACCGATGTGCGTGAGAAGATCTTTTCCCTGGCTTCTGGTTTGTCTTCAGTCAGATCACGGTCGTCGCATTGCTTCGACAAATGAACTTCCAGAGATTTTATCATGTTTATAAGCTGTGATCTATATTGGTCACATGGTTAAATCTGTCGAACCAACGAAGATGTCCCAGAAGTCACTCATTAACTCTGTAACTTATACGAGAGGTAATATACACGACATCAATTATTTGAATTTGACTCTGATTTGACTTTGACGATAATAATTCCTTTTGAATGTTGTTACGTGACATGTCATTTGAAACATGTAACCTTTTTACAGCAACTTTCGAACCATTAAGTAATGGATAAAGGATAATGCATCCCCTTACAAAAAAATCTTATAGGATCCTATAAGATAAAATCGTATAGGATCCTATAAGATTTTGGCCCAAAATCCTATAAGATTTTTTAATAGGATCCTATAAGATTAAAATCCTATAAGATTGAAATCCTATAGGATTTTTTAATAGGATCCTATAAGATTAAAATCCTATAAGATTGAAATCCTATAGGATTTTTTAATAGGATCCTAGAAATCAGGATCCTATAAGATTAAAATCCTATAAGATTGAAATCCTATAGGATTTTTTAATAGGATAAAAATATTGTAGGATTTTTTAATAGGATCCTATAAAATTTAGTTATGGAATGGATTCTTAGAAATCTACAGGATATAAAGTTTCTATAGGAATATTTGGATGAGTGATATAGGTCATCTTTTATAGTAACTCCATGAAATACAAAATGCCCCTGTGCTGTAAAATAGTAAATACATCAGAAAATGTATTAGCATAAACATTGCTTGTTTTGGATGTAGCACAGCTATGTTAAAGATAATCTGGTAAATAACTAATGCATAGAAAGACATAAAATACAAATAATAAATATTTCTTTATTATGTACATGTGCACTTTTGAGATATAAACAGAGGAACATATGAGGGCATCATAATCTCTCCATCAGTTTTCCGTACAATTTCTGCTCGCCATTGAGTTTCGACTTCATTGCTTCCCGAATGACTTTCACGGAACTTGGGGATTTCTTCAGGCAGTAGTCTGTAAGAGAATGAAATAATTTGCAGTTAGCCACTGAATTTCAATATATTCAATCACAACATTTCAAACTATAAGCTATCAAAAACATGGTCATTGAACTTGGGATTAATTATCAGATGTTTGGAATATTTATGAAGAAAAGTTTTTACCTTGGATGGCTTGATATTTTCTTGGTCAATTGCAGGCTTAGCCTCTACCTCTCTTGTCACATTGGGTTTCATCCCTGTCAAAGTATGGGAGGCCATTTCATTCCTCATGAACAATGCACTCATTAGGTCCATGGTCATCTTTCTGGGATGAAATAAAAGATACAAAATGTGTACTGACAATTGGATTGATAATATTCAGTCAGAATGTTAATAGTCATAAATTGCAGAATCATGTTGACAAAGGATCAAATCTCATTGAATTATTATTTACTAAGATTAATTACATTAAATGATTATTTACAAGTGATCGCTTGTTACCCATTAAAAGTCCGTGTCATTTAATATGCATTTTAATGGTTAGCAAACTTACAAAAAAACAAATTTAAAATCTTACCAGTAAATATAGATGAGACAATTAATGAGAAATCTTCTTAATGGTCAAAATAATTAATTATTTGATAATAGCCTAGGGATTTAGCTGAATAGTCATGATAGTTGAATTTATACTTACATCATCTGACTCGTCATAAACAGGTGCCACTGGAAGGTTTCCTTGTCGCTGCTTTTTAACTTCTCGAGGATGTTGTTTGGCTCATTCTTCCGGGCATCACAAACTGTCTTGCTCATCTTCTTTGTAGGCTCTATGATCTCCTGTGGGGAAAACAATTATTACCATATCATATCGCGATTTATTTCGAAAATAAACTCAACAATTTTCAAATCAATTGTGTACTAACTTTAAATATTGAAATAAGCAATGTGAAAATGCAATGCAATACGTAACCAAACAACCTGGAAATTCTAATAAATGACATTTGACTTCGTTCAGATAATGTGTATGAAAGAATGTACAGTACATGATAACCCCCCCCACCACCATCACAATTGAAAAGTACATAAATGGGGTACAACACGTATTAAAGTTTAGGCAACAATACCAATTTACGTTTATATTGATATGTAAGAGGAATACGATGGAGTGTTGAATGCAGTGAACAATTAATGGACGATACTAACCACAATTTGTAGCATCATATAGATCAGCCCTTAGCTCAACAAATTAAAGCATCCAAAGTTCGGGTTGTCAGGAATAGTACACACCACTGGTACATTAGGCCTACCCGGAACTGGGCAAAGCTGTGTTGTAAGTGTATTTGTATTCCTTCGCCAGAGTCCACAGTGAAGCTGTGAACGTCATAATAAAAACATCATTGATAAACTGTTCATTATGGTGGGAGCTCAGACTGTGAAACCGACAGTATGAAATAAAAGCCAGGACTTGAAAGAATCACAAATCAACTGTTATCAGTTCATTCATATGTTATGCCAATTTTGTCATGTAAACATCTGAAATGGCTTGACTATTGAGGGTAGAAGGTATACCAGTACAGGAAATGACACAATGAGATTGTAAAAACACCCCCTTCTGGGTTTCTCACATTGAACTGTGCAAAGAGTCACCCAGCATGATTAATCCCTTACACAATGGACCACTAAGACAAACTGGTCTATTCTTGTGAGGTTGACCGGTTATTTTAATTAACAAAATATACATGTCTGTTCAGCTATTGAAATATATGTTAGACAGCATTTTATATATAAGGTTAATTTCACTGGGCTTAATAAAAGTACATGCCTAACTATCCTACCCATGAGATTAGAGAAAACGAGAAAATCAACAAACAAGCCCTTTCTTTCATAAATCGGTGAGATAAATAAATCTTTTCAAGGCAGTATAATGTTTTGGTTGTTGTATTTACAGTGTAATATACAAACCTGACAAAGTTACTTATATAACTAAAATATATTTTAAACATCAATCTGAGTCCGTTCCATCAGCCATATATAATCGGAAATATGACTTTTACTGTCCTCAAATCAGTCCGCTAAATACATTGTGTAACTGCAAAAAAATCTTTGTCTCTGTGCAGCGCCACCTAGTGTGAACAAGCAGAGTTATCTCCCCTCCATTTGCAGTAGAGAGATTTTGTAAATACCATTTAGATTGGGAAACCATTTGAACTGATCAGAAGTTTATTCATTCATGAGAATCTTCAAGTAGTTGAATGATAACAAAACATATTTCATAATGAAATGATGACAATCAAGGTTTAAGGGATGTCTGCTGGTGATTTTTTCTTTGGCAGCAGTTTTTGCCAGTTAGATTAAGCGACAGGGATTTCCTTTAAAAGTCTTCTAGCTGAGAATTTTGTGCAGCAACATTCATCCAATTTGATAAATTTTGAAAGACATTGTGATTGTCTCCAAACAGTTAGAATATAGGAAAAAGTTAAATACTATTTATGTACATGTAATATTTTTGTGAATAGGATTCAAAACCTGGGCAATTCCCTTTGTTTTCTAGGTTATCAAATGGAGCATGGGTCCGTCTTTTTAACAGTGTCAACAGCTAAACAATGCACACCGACCTATATTCCTCATATTACACAATTATGAATGCAGCAACACACATTATTCGAAGAGTTAATTACGGACATCCTTAATTCAATTTTAAATAAAACTTTAATTCCAAACAATCAAATATTCAAAACTTCATAGATTTATTCCAATTTTAATAAATTTCAGATGAAGATTAATAGTGAATTCGATTTGAGTTAGAATATTTAAATTTAGTTTTCAGTGACCTTGCATTTGTTTGGATATCGAACTATGATGGATGGCAATTAGGTTTTTTGTCAATTTTTATTAGCATTTCCTAAGTGACATTTCAAAATACTTCACAGTCAAATATCAGCATAACGATAGAATATTCACACAATATGAAAATAAAATTAATCCTTCAATTCAATTGTAATATAATATAGCTATTGAAAATATTAATCATGAGTTTGTATTAAATTCAAGTTAAAATTTAAGATGAATTTCATATGAAACTACCAAAATTGATATTTGATGCCTCATGAGCAGCAGATTGGAGATTTGTGGTACAAAATCTCTCTCTCCAACTGCGAGCAGCCAAATATGGAGAACATTACTTGGGTGTTGTGAACTGATATTGAATCGTATATGATCATATAAAATTGCAAATCCTATAAGATCTGGATCATATAGGGTCCAAAATACTACTTGTGTTGTGGTTATTCACAGATCTGTCCTGATTAAGCAAAAACGCATTTTAGATATATTTGTCTTGACTGAAGACCGCATAAACATCACTCTCTAAAAACATTAAATTATTTTTTCCCAAGAAGAGTGGAAATTGATCCCACTCAAGTTGAATGAAGTCCAGTATCAAGTTGGGTGGATTTTGCTTATTAAGTCAATAAATCGCTGAAGTGGTGGGCAAAATAATGTTCGAGTGAAATTACATTCAATTACTTCAGTGAAACGCACTTAATTTGTGTGAAATAATTCACTAAAATACTTGAGCGGGATCAATTTCCACTCTTCTTAATATCATTAATACAATTGATCCTATGGAGTGTCATATTAAATCCAATAGGATTATTATATTTCTATCCTATTAAATCCAGTAGGATTTTTTAGAATCTTATAGGATTTTTTTTAGAATCTTATAAGACTTTTCAGAATCTTATAGGATTTTTTTAATCTTATAGGATTTCTTAGAATCTTATAAGATTTTCTCAGAATCTTATAGGATTTTTCAGAATCTTATAGGATTTTTCAGAATCTTATAGGATTTTTTAGAATCTTATAGGATTTTTTAGAATCTTATAAGATTTCGAATAATCTTATAGGATTTTTCAGAATCTTATAGGATCCTATAAGATTTTTTTGTAAGGGTCCTTTATTCAAATTACATTCGCGAAGAAACAAAATCCCCAGTAATCACTGCTGTGTCGACTTCGTCTATTCCGTTCTATTCCGTCGATAACGATTCCGTGGAGGCTCATCACGGTTTGTCTAAAGTAAACGTTGAGCTGTAGAATGGGGGATTTAAGGATTTAAGTGGTCCATTCCAGCTGTCTTTATGTCATCATTTCACAAAGGCCATAATAAATGTTCTTTTAAAAGCCATAAACTGGTCAGACGTTCTGGCATACAATATAAAAACTGTCAGAAAATGACGATGCTCATGCTAAGCAGCTAAATAAAGCGAATCAGAAATTCACCGATGAGATGGAGTTACTCCGTTAACCAATACAATATCGAGATTAATTTCGAGGAAAATGCCTTTTGCTGTAACGATTGAATAAACACGTAAAATGAATTAGCATTGTTGTACGACATTCGGTTTGAGATATTTCCGAACAGGTATAGTGAGGATGTAGGCCTAGACAAAGAGATGTTCGTGCAAGTGTTCCTATGGATTGCCGTTGATCTGAAACTAAATTCTTCGTAAATTATTTCGAAACAATGGCAGGAAATGTAGGAGCGGTGAATATTTAATAGGTAATGGAAAGGTAAAATATACCTAACTTTTTAATAGTTTAATAGAGGCGAAAAATTAAGTTTAAGTGCATGGGATTTACGTACATGTAGGTATGTTTTTAGACATGAACATCATTCATTAACTCACGGGGATCAGTGTATGCAAGCTGTACGGAAGTTCCGATTGGATATAACTTAGTTTTTTAATGTATGAAATATGTAGGCACAATTTGAGAAATTCAAGTATTAGTTTTTGTCAATTTTTCATGTAAGAATCACCAGGCAAATAAGAAAAAATAGTTTGTTTGTGTACAACAATGGGTGAGGACGAGAGGTTGTTCATAGCCAAGTATGTCTGACATAACACTCCGGTTTATCAGTGTGTGAGATTCGAAACATCTACCCTCAGAATACGGCGCCAAATGTCCGCAGTTGATGTGGCCTACAGGGTTTGAATACTTGCAATCAACGTTGGCTTTACATCCTTCAGCTAGCACTAGGATATGTTCTTCACCAATTTTTTTTTCCTGAAATGATTACATAAAAATATTCATTCCCATTATAAATGACAACAAGATATGAATGAATATACAAGTAAACAATTCAGTACAGATGCATGTTGAATTCTGTTAAGATAAAACAGATTAATAAAGAATCTGAGTAATAGTATGAGACGTATTTAAAGTTAGTAATAATAATAAATTGCTCGCATGGGAATTCAGTTTCTCCACCAGATTTTTTGCAAATATGCGGCGACGTTTTCCAGTGAATGTATCAACATATTTTTCCCAAATAAGATAAATGTGGGGATCATGCAGGCAGACTGTGAACTCTGTTTTCTTAACCCTATCTGGCCTGGGCGATTTGGGGTGTATCGCAGCCTGAGGAGGGGGGGCGGAAAGTGCCCCCCTATATATTTTCTCTACCACTAAGGCTAGAGCGCTGAAACTTACCACACAGTATCTTGGGTTCAAGCTCTACCGGAAAATCTAAAAAAATTCAAGATGGCCGCCATGATGACGTCACAGTGACGTAATCTTCAAGGAAGCTATTTTTCGGCCTTTTTGGGGTCAATTTTTCGAAATTTTCATTTTTCAGATTTTTCTCTCGAAAAAACCTAATAAAATAGAGAATAATTAGTTTTGCATAAATAAAATACTTTGAAGGCCTTTATGCAAGGAAACTGTGAAGAAATGGAGCGAAAAGATTGAAAAACACGACTTTCGCGGATACCACATGGCCGCCATTTTGAATTTACCCATGATCCTCTGCCCGGGGGTTATTGAAAATAGGCTCAAAATGACCCCAATAAGATAAGCTTAAAAGTCACCAAGTTTCAACCGCCTCGGTTTTGTCGTTTCTAGCGGGGGCACTTTCCGCCCCCCCCCCCCCAGGCCAGGTAGGGTTAAAACGGTAAAGATTTTGGGCCAGTTTCAGTTCAGTAGCGCCGAAAAGACGGATCCGCCTCTCAACACATTCAGAAAAAGGGTGATGGGCCATCACCTTTTCGGGGTGATGGGGTCTGGTCATCACCCTTTTAGGGTGATGAAAAAAGGTGACGACAAAATTCATCACTCTAAATAGGTGATGAAACCAGGTCATCACCATAAAAGGGTGATGAGATCCAGTTATCACCATTTTAGGGCTATGAACGACGAGTGGCAATAATGTCATGTAAAGTACAACACGTTATCTGTGCTGTAGGTCTGTGCTGTAGCTGAGTATATTTGTGCAATAAACTTGAGCTCTGAACTCTGTCAAACGGAGTTGTCTCCCTTCGCCTCATTGTGTATGTGTGTGGCTATAGATGGTGCTGTCATTCGATTCAGTTGTAACATGACCGACACAGCAGAGAAAAACTCTACTAAATCAGCAGATTAAGAGTATAGCTGGTGCTTGGAAGACATAATTCTACTATAGGTAAGAGATTTGGCGATAAATAAATCAACTTTTTTAATCACGGATTTATCACTCAGTTAGCCGAAATGGATAAAACGAAGTTCGTGTTGGAAACTGGGGTCACACTGACCCTACAGCGATTTAGCAGGTGGGTGAATAGTCCAGTATAACGGGACACCAGGCTTTCTTTTTTAATATGTTGTTGTTTACTGACAAGCCTGGTAGTCACGTCGGTTTCCCCGTACTATGTGACGAGTTGTGTGAGCATATGATACCCCCAAATAAGGTGTAAGGTCAAGGATTTTCTATTGTCGCCATATTTGCGAGAAGAAATTCTTCGCAGGAAAATCCCTCTAGATTGCCAGGGTGCACTCGTGTGTTATCAGACCTGTCAGAGTTTGGAATTACGTGATATGAATACAGTAGGTATTGGTATTTGAAATTATCAAGGTGAGTGGGCAGGGAAAGTCTTTATTTTTTCATTTTGGGCCATTTTTCCCGCTCATATGTTGACGGTGGTAGTTTGATTTGCGTTCACTATGAAAACCGACGTGACTACCAGGCTTGTCAGTGAACAACAACATATTAAAAAAGAAAGCCTGGTGTCACGTTATACTGGACTAGTGGGGGAAATGTTGAAATTGGCCTGATTCCGGCCAAAAGGGATGATTCCGCCAAATTTGGGTGAATGACGTCATGAATCCTCACCCCAATTAGGCTGAATTAATCGTAACCCAAAGTGATCATTTTTTACAATACACGACTCCACGGTTCCGCGGCTGAGTGACCTACTCTCGAGTGAAACGAAAACAAAGCCACGTGGCGCGCTATAGCATTGCTGAGATGGGAGGTATTTTAAATAGCTGTTGTGTGCAAGATTAAAGATCTCTTGGACTCGTACATGCGACGTTTTCTTCTTTGATGTTACCAGAAGTAATCTGTTTGTCTAGAAATCCTTACACTTAAGCTACTTAGAGTGAAAATATGACTTTTTCATCACGGTTTATCGTGGTGTTGTGGTTGTATACGCATATGTATATGATATAGTTCTAACCACAATAAACAATTGATACGACATTTAATCACCGGCTCGCTGACGGGGTGTCTTTTCATGTTGCCGAGGTTCCGACATTGTGGCGCTATAATATCGACTGATCTTTGGTGTAAGCATTGGGGTAAATGGACACAGTGAACCTATCTCCCCTCCCCGACTGCAAATGGATGTCTTGTGTTTATTTTTGTTATTGACAACATGCTCCACCTTCCCACAAACTTCGCTGACAGGATAGAAATATGAATTTTACAGTTTTCTAGAGAGGAGGTCCTGGACAAATGCGCTGAACATGATCATCTTTCAAAGTCGTGGTGTTTGGATGAACAGGAGGAAACACTTTGGGTTACGATTAATTCAGCCTAATTGGGGTGAGGATTCATGACGTCATTCATCCAAACTGTATATACTAGGCCCATGGCTTCAAGGAAATGAGATGCCCTGTTAAATTTGGTTAATTTAATTCAAAGACGATTATAGGTAAAATATGCGATATTGCTGTCTCAGACAACCCCGCTTCACAGCGAGCTGTTCCCACCCGTAACTGACTTTCATAAGATTAACTTTAGGAAATACAGATAAATTGCTATGAATAAAAATAAAATAAAAATAAAATGTATCTTCCAGTAATTATCGGAGGACAGTTAGTTCACAAAATACACTGTACTAAAGTTTAAGAACTTTTCGACATACAGAATCAATTGGCACCAGACCATGTAGCATTTAATTTTTACCCCAGTTGTGCGGGTCATTAAAAGTTGATGGAACAGCTGATTGGTTATTGTCTTTTCTTGTTCAGCGAGGGACTCTACTCTGTGGGGTTTCCCATTTTGGTAGTATCCCTAACCAGTTCATGCAGTAAAAATAATTTGCTACAGAATGTGTACTGCCCTGATTGAGTTTTATCTAATATAAATAATTGTGTTTGTATTTCAATGATCTATAGGAACAGACAAATACTGGACCCCACTCATTGTGTGAATTGGTAACCGGATAATGGATTAGATTGGCTTGTGGACCTCATGCGAATACCAGTTATCCTCTCCTACAAGGAAAGGAAGTTACACCTGGAGATGAGGAAATCTTATAATCACTGCATGTCTGAGAAAAAACTGTGATATTCTGTTCATTTCTAAGAGGTGGGATGTCCCAAGGGGTGCCAAACCAGTTATTTGTAGCTTATTTTGGAAAAAAAAACCACATCTGAAGTGATGTCCCCCAAATTTATTTTTGTTATTTACCCGACATGTTTCAGGGCCAGCCCCTTGACTTAATCTACATTAGGGGTTAAGAGTTTCAAAGTTGTTTCAAATATGTCCCCAGTAACAGATCCATATTGCCTTCTGATGATATGTTTTATAATACTTTTTTATTGTCTTTTAAAGGAATAGACAACATTTGGCAAACGTAAACTGCGACTGAAAGAACAATCCAAACAGTGCCCAAAAATATTGTTTTCCTATTTTTGAGATTCTTTCTAACGAAGAAAAACACTCCCAAACATTGAGAAAATGACCAGATATGTTGAATGAAGGGAGCCGCCATCTTTATGGTTTAACCAATGAGCGGCAGAGTGATGTTCACGTGACAACTAGCTCATGACGTCAATGGGCCAGAGAGCAAACATGGCAGCAAGTGATTTTCAGCTTTTTCCAAGGGTCCGACGCCTTGCATATCCGGGAGTTTTAACCTGACTGATGACAATGGCTGGCGGGGCCAAACCATGCTTTCATCTGCGCTGCTTGGGGGCAGTATCGAGGGATGCAAGAAGTGCCAGGAGTGTTCGAGCCCATTGAAGACGATCTACCGTAGAAATCGGTCGAGGATGCATGTACCGTAGAAGCCGGCCGGGTCGCGGATTTCGTTTAATCGGCTCTGCTGTGAGATGTCATGACACGGCCGCTAAACGCCCACCCAAATATCTAGCGTGTGAGAAAATTTACCTGAGAAAGTTTATGGAATAAATCCTTGTCAGCTAATGTCAACATGTGCTCGTCTGATCGTTTCCTAACATGCTGAACAGTTTCTTTCGGTAACAGTTCAACGGTGAGAAAAATCTCCGCACAATCTTTTCCCGGAGAAACGGCCCTCCAGCTGAGGCAGATTTAGTTTCGTTTTCCCGTGCCGGTCTTTGTTGAGGCTCGATTCTTTGAATTGGTAACACAAAAATCAGAATTATTCCCATTCTCGGTTACATTAAACAATCTCAGTGAGTTTTACTGCCGAATTATGTTGACGCATGTCATCAGCTGAAAAGTATTGACCTATAACGAAAGCATATTTTATCAGACAACTCGATGCTGTGTTTTTTTGACACTTAGACAGTCTAGACTGGCCGACAGATCCAACCCGATTTCTCAACAACAAGAATAAGATCATTGTTATTGTACACACATCAGCCGGTATTTACAGAATACAAGAATGTATAGCCACTCATGCTGGCCTATCGGGCTGCGATTATTCCAGTGCATGGCAAACTGTGCATTTCCTCCCAGTTCACTGCAGTGTTCTGCGGACCTGTGACGTCAACCATTTTACCGTAGTGGCGGCGCCCTTACAAGCCACAGAATTGATCATTAACGGCTTCTTACTCGGTTGGGAAAAATTGCAAAATTGAAATAAAAATCGTTTTGGACACTCCTGGAATTGTTCTTTCATTTGCAATATACGCTTATCAAAGGTTGTCTATTCCTTTAAGGTGGCTATGTATGGTAAAACAGGTCCCTGTTGGTACTGCAGTCTTCACGAATAGTGATGATGGAAAAAATCACAAGGTTATATTTTCTGAAGAAACAGTATGGCAACAAACTTCTCCCACCCAGACCAATGTAGACATGTAGACGCACCTCTCCCAGGCTTTGTGTCACAGGAACTGGCTGAGCGACATAGTGTAAGCTGAAGTAAATTATTGATATATGTTAGGCAATGTTAGGAGAACATGAAACACATCAGTTTCCGCATTGCCGGCTGTCACTCCCCCCCCCCCACCGTGAAGGGGAATACAGAAATCACTTTTGTATTGCCGTGGATGATATCTCAGCTGCTATTTGATCGAAACATACAGGAAGATGCTTAGTGCCTTACTGATGTGCGTTGTCACATTCTTTTGCCTGTCATGATGATTCTCCCAGAGTTATGGCCCATCAATATATGCTTATTCAGTCCATATCCTGGTGATTAATGACAGGACAAGTTTGAAACTTACATAGAAGAGTACCAGTATGCTGCGAATGTACACTGCCAGGTTCTTTTTACTTCTTTCAATGATCTCCCACTGAGTTATGAGTCTTTAGCGACAACACGTAAACTGCTGATTGTTGACAGGACTGTATCTTCCATATTAGTTGGTCAAGGAGTCTAAACTTACACGAAGATGCTCAGATATCATTCAACTGTTCCATAGAAAGTTGGAAAACATCATTGATATACCAGGAAACTTTAATTTATGCAAAATCATGAGTGATACATATCGCTGATACCATACCATTCAACTGTTCGATACAAATGTTGGAACACATCATTGATGAATCAAGAGACTTTCAAATCGGGCAGAAACCTTGGTGGCCAT
>JAVTVY010055454.1:0-31342 GCA_036873755.1 Hanleya hanleyi
TCCAGACCTACCCGGTACCTGGACTTTTCCCAAAAAATTCACCGCTTAACTTCGAGACCCCTCCCGTCGTGTTCTACAGCTCGAGACGAGAAAAACAGGACCCCACAACCCATATCGCAAATGTCTAGGAGTAAATTTCCCAGTGGGACCCACATTGTCCACTGAACCAGTATAGGCCTAGATCCAGACCTACCCGGTACCTGGACGGCCCTATATCCAGACCTTCCTGGACGTTTAAAAAAATTTCACCGCTTAGCTCCGAGACCCCTCCCATCGTGTTCTACAGCTCGAGACGAGAAAAACAAGACCCCACAACCCATAGTAGAATCCAAAAGAGAAAAAAGAAAAAATGACCTCTCCTATACCCCATAAAGGCATTCCCCGTATAGATTCACAGTCACTCGGGTCTTATGTAGGGGGATATCACTCTTGCTGGGCCGTCATATCACGGGATGTGACGTCACAGGAAATGACCTGGATGTAACCCAAATGTCACGTGACCGGATGTGACGTCATCCGTGACGTCATCGCCACAAATTTTTGAGCATCAATTTTAGGCGAGAATAAGGGTTTTATATACTACTGATGATGTTAGTAAATTTATGAACTTAAACTAATGGTTAAGACGTTCCTGATATGAGGTCAATATCTCGATAACATAGTTCTGTCCTTATTTATGTTGCAACTTCGAAGAAAGACGTTTCTATCGTCTCATGTTATCTGCAAATTCAATGTCGGAGCTGCAGCAGGTCGACAGTAAATCAAGTATACGACCACGGGGTTATTTCGAAAATTCGAAAAAAAGCATAGTGGTGTAGGTACAAAAGGTAACGTTGCTGATGAAAGGTATACAAATTTTGTTACCAAAATATCAACTACGTTACCAACGTAACGTTGTTGATGGTAACGTTGTTGATAGTCCGACATGCAGACCCAACCTGATATTTAATCAGAGTTTCAAAGATTCGTGTGCAGACAGGGTTAATAAATGCGCACTTTGCCTTGACATGATTCAAGTAAGATTACTAAATAAGTATATAATAAATGTGATGTTTATTTAATAGATTGGGATTTTGTGGAGACACTGATTGCTAGGAAATTTATAATCTTCACACGGCAAATAGCAACACTGAAAGCAGAGTGACAGTTAAATTAATTTAGAAGGTTTGATGGACGGTTTGATGGGGAAATACTCTATTCGTCACAAAGTGGACCAGAGTAACGCATACAGCGCTAAAGAATAAATCAATTCTCCCCTATTCACACCCAATTATCCTGTTTATGATGGTCATTTATAATGTTAACATGTCAAAGAATAGTTGAAACGATTGACTGTGTACACCTCAACTTGAGAGTAGGTTCAAATAAAACCCGTTTGTTTTCTCACTGTAACATTTTCAAGGACTGCCACATCGACTGGAGTTAAACGATAGTTGTGAGGACAACCTATTCAGAAATTGTATTTCTCAAAAATCTAAGTAGAATAATGTACTGTTTACACAATGTTAATCTATAGTATCCACTAAAGGTTCCACTAGTTCCATGCCAGAGTATCTAATATATAATAAGATAGATTGGTTCTGTTTTTATCCATTGACTCGTCCTTCGGTACGCTAAGTGGACTTACTGAGCTGATCACTGGTTTTATGCTGGCGTAAAAGGAGGAATTTCTTTGCCTACCGGCTCTGTTGCGTCAGATAAAAGAAATCCATCTAAGAAAGATGCTCTGTCATCTTGAAGTGGTCTGACACAGAGCTGCACCAATGCTGTCTAGACTCGCTCACCCTACGTATCAGACTTTCCCAGAACAGGATTTGACTTGCTCAAAATGCGCACCCATATCAGAAGTCTTCACTGCCCTTGCGCAATGGGGTGTCTGCTTATTCTCTCCCTTATAATACCCCCGGATAAACGTACATATAATGCCGCGGTCGAATTGGAATAGCTTGGTTTGGGTCAAGATTCGGGACCATTCTACTGTGAAGATGTCTTTTTTATATTTGAAAGCCACGCTGATTGATCGACTTGGAATCAAAGTGAAGCAACACCGGGGCGAATAATCCTCTGAAAGTTCAATCTCCTTCCAGTTGAAACAAAGCCAAAACCCGCCTCCGACAAGCGAAAGATACCAGAGCTTTGTAATGTAGTGGACATGGCTTGCGAAGACTTAATGGTCCTAAACTGTGGGGCTCTCTGTTAAATCAAGATATTAACAGACAGTGTCAGTTTTCCAGCTGTCTCCCCTCCAGCGATTGGTCTTTCGATCTGCGCCATTTCAAATCAAGACGAGCATTCTCATTGGATCAGTATATTCATCGGAGCCATCCCAGTGTTCATACACACCCTTACTGTCCAGAAGTGCCACACTTCATGTGAAGTGTGCCTAGAAGTACCTCTGAAGAGTACACTGAAAAGGCACTTCAACAACAGAGAAAAATACTGGCACACTTCATAGGTACTTCACTAGAAAAAGGCTGTAGCCAAGGGACTCCTCAAAGACACTTCATGGGCTTTGTCAATTTCATAACAGTTTTATAGCATAACTTGGGGAACTTCCCCTTGAAAAAATATCTTATAGAATCCTATAAGATTCTGAAAAATCCTATAAGATTCTAAAAAATCATATAAGATTCTGAAAAATCCTATAAGATTCTGAAAAAATCCTATAAGATTCTAAAAATCATATAAGATTCTAAAAAATCCTATAAGATTCAATCCAATAGGATTTCTAGATTATTGGAGTTTTCCCACAAACTTTTGCAGTAACATAACATTATGACATTACATAACATTATTAGTTATAGAACTACATGTATACACGTTTCAATGATCTTAATTAGCTCTGGGAATATCCCAGCTTAAAGTTGGCTTATTTGATTTCACTCAGTGACATCAGATCTCATTTCCATGAAACCACTAAACATCAGATTTGTACTTCACATTTCAAAATAGCTGCAACTGTGTAAAATATTCACATGTGGTTACTGACAGATTACTCAGAACTGTGAACACTTTTTTGGATCTTTGACAGTGATCTGTACCATATCCATGGGTTTCCATTTGAATAAAATAAATATATTAATAATATCAGTCTCTCACATATCAGTGTTATCAAAATAGTATATTATATAAGAAATCTTGTTGAATTCAGATTTTATAATCAGTCCAAATCCATGATTTTGTAGTAAAATTGGACAAAATGGGGAAATATTTTTAAAAGAATCAGTTCTAACAATGTCAGCAACAAAAAATGTCCATTAAAGAATACTTTATATAATCCTCTTCATTATTATAAATTGTTTAAATATAATATATATATAATTTCTGTTTCTGATAGTCTTTTTCTTCTTAAATGCCTCATAAACTGGGTGGAGTTATCTGCCCTTGAAAATTTAATTGACCACCGGAGGCGCCACCATCAACAACAACAAAATGGCTGACCAGTGCAAAAATCAGGTGGATTTGTTCATGTTAAGCTAGAAGTATGGAGGTTTGAAGAACTGTATTGCAGATGGTGATAAGTGCAGCTAGTGATATGGTAAGTAAATTATAAATATAACTATAACTCTTTTTTTTCATAACTTAATAAGCAAAGAACTGAGCTGAACAGTGGGAGACCCACCATGAGTATCAACTATTATTATCAACAAGTTTCACTTGACATACTTGGCATATTAAAAAGTTTATATTGGCCTCAATAAATATTGCTATATGAACTGGTTGTAATAATGTACTTCACCTTATAATTGCAGTCAAATTTAATGGGTCATATAGCATGGATTTCACAAAGAAATATCCATATCTCTGTCTCAATATCACTTTCAGATCTACCCAGGTTCATCAAGGCAGTGTGGATTGCCATTGTCATGATTGTGTGAATTGTCAGCTTGGAAACCCCAGGCTTGGGGACCTCATATGAAGATTGGCATGCATCTCTGGAGGAAATCCCCTGAGAGTGAGATATTTTTATCACAAAACTGCTTGTATCCTTCCTGTTCATGTCAAAACAGGGAGATTTAACTGGTTTTGGAAGATAGCTCTAAATAAATTATCTTGTTTTGAACTGTTTATGATTTGTAAAATTTAGTGATTTTTGTTCCTTCCAGAAGATTAGAGAATATTTCCATACTAAATGTTTGACCAAATGGTAAAGAAATATGTTTTAAAATATATTGATAATAGAATGTTAGCATAACCTATTTTTAGCTTTAATCAGAAAAAGTATAATCAACTATGATTAGACTTTCAATCATTATAACAGGCTATATTTTCCTTGTCTATTGATTGCACTATTCATATACCAAAGCTAAGGATCCTCACACACTTCAATGAACATTTCTACCCACATCTTGAGAAATGAGAACATTTCATTTCATTTCAAAAATCTAAGAATACAATTTATAGTTAATAAGCATTTATTTGTTATTTGAAAACATGAATGGAGATATAGTTGAACCAGAAATTAACAAAGACAAATTATAAAAATTCACATGATTGTTTCACTTCAATTCTAATGGCTTCTTTCATTGTATACTTTAACATTCCAGAATACAGCTGCTACAAGGAACTCGGCTCACTTCAAGCAGTCACTCGACTGACAGGAACTTTAATTTGCACACCTAGGTATGGTTGATGTGTGGTTGATATCTTCATAGTGTATATTGGTTAGAACGTCACATAAACTGTTTATCTCAGTTGTTGTATATCACGGAGTATTAAGAAAGGATAATAGACATCTTTATCAATCTTTTGTAAATCATACGGATGTGTCTTATTCTTTACCCTTTATGGTAGTCAACCTATTCAATCATCCTGAGTGTATTAAAAAAAAGAACTGGATTGCATGTCATACGGAACCATATATACAACTGATCAGGTTTTAATTATATGCATGTATTTCTCGCAACAGTCCAAGAAGTCAACAATTCAGACTGGTGGGTTTCAGCAAAGGTTGGATTACATCCAAGTGGACCTCCGGACTATCCTTCGAAAGATCTGCTGCTTCAAGTTCAAGTTGGATAAGAAGACTGTCACCCTTGAATAAGCTCCCTAGTATAATCCGTGGCGTGTCCTACTCCTCCTCCTCCACTTTACTCACTGCACAGCGACGACTCCTCCTCCACTTTACTCACTGCACAGCGGGTCGCATATGTGTGGCGCGGGATAGGCTGGGGCGAGAGACCTGGGGTTTTCGCTATCTGAAATTCCATGGGCCAGGCTTTCACCCTACAGTAGAATGGGTCGACTGCGCATGGGCGGTGAGTAGTAATATAGAAAGGGCACGCGATCTCCCTATCCCTATAGGTGTGGCGCGGGATAGGGTGGGCCGAGAGACCTGGGGTTTTCGCTACCTGAGATTCCATGGGCCAGGCTTGCACCCTACAGTAGAATGGGTCGACTGCGCATGCGCGATGAGTAGTGCGCGATGAGTAGTATAGAAAGGGCACACGATCTCTCTATCCCTATAAACTAACCCATGGGGGTGAATGAACCCATGGGGGTGAATGAACCCATGGGGGTGAATGAGCCATGGGGTGAAATCCGTGGCGTATGAGGGTCGGCTCATGTGGGTTTCACTTCTTAAGGGTCGGCTCATGTGGGTTTCACTTCTTCATCCGTGGCGTATGAGGGTCGGTTCAGATCCCCTGGGGTGGGGACATGCCCCCGAGGGCAGTGGGTGGGTTCAATGAAAGCTCGTAATACTAATACTGCAATAAATTCTCATACCAAAGACTGCATGTAAATACATACATAGTACTGTGCTATATGTTGTCTCAAGGATTTGTGCTAGCGGTTATATAAACTACACGTTTCTTGCTAAGAACCACCAGGTTTATTGTAAATATTTTATGATGTACTGTTTTGTCTCACTCCCCGTGCTTTCTCTAAATAAAACGTTCTGTGCTCAAATATATATTTGTGTCTTAATTCTTTTCCGGGAAAGTAAATATCTCGTGGCTATACATACCTTTCATTACACGAATTTGCTATGATACTAATAAGGAACTTCAAGAGCACTTCAGAAGTGCATATGAAAGGTATCCTTCTGTAGAGTGCATGAAGTGCCTTGCCATATAAGGACATTGAAGTGCCTCATATATTCTAATTAGGTACTTCAAGAGCACTTCAGAAGGGCCTTTGAACGTTACCCTCTGTGGAAGGGTGGCTGCAGTGCCTTTGCGTTACCTTATTAACATATCTGAGGCACTTTTCAAAAGTACTTCCAAGTGACTTCATTGGGACTTCAATGCCCTTATATGGCATTGCCACATAACACTACCCACACTGCAAGCACACTTCTGACTCTGAGCGTTGCACTTCAAGGTTAAAATATGGTCACACTTTAAAGTTACTTCGAAGTTACTTCAAAGACACTTCTGGACAGTAAGGGCCACCACGTGACTGTCTCAGTTGACCGATGGCGTTGCCTGGTCTCGTTTTTACCTCCGTCGATCAGACGGAGGTGTAGGAACGCAACGTGAAATCTCCCGCCAAATAATTGTCATATGGGGAACCCACAACTCATGTGATTTCTAATAGGGTTTGTCATGGTTCCCGACGAAATTTTGAAGCAATGATCTTGGACACAATTGAAATGAAAGCTCGTGTGAAACACGGGCGAAGAGCATTTCCCCAGACAATTTTGTAACACATAATTTGGTACTCACAGGGCTTTAGATCTCCCCAATTTGGGTACACCCCCTATTAGGGGTGGCAATTGTTTTTAGGATGGGACAGAGTGAGGGGCAGATACCCCTGGAAGATGAGCAATCAGGAATCATCCCTGGTAGAAGGGATTTCTTCACCAATGGTTGAAACCCAGTGTGAGGCAATACCAACTTTATTTTGCGTTTCATGGGCCCACCGACATTAAAAAATCGAATAAAAATAAATTTTCAAATTGCCACTTTTATATTTCCTACGAAGGTTTGAACATAAAGATTTTAACCCCATTTTTATTCCTGATTGTATGAATTAGGCTTTTGTATTCTATCTGAAGCAATGCCAGCAAATAAAAATGCCAAACAACAAAAAATAGATACATTTCACTATAATTTTTCACTGTAAGTCAGTGAATTGTTGTTGTTGTAAAATGCTGCTAATACTACTTAGGCAATAACGACATTCAATGTAACTGGCTGTGTCATCTATCACTCTGTCTTGGTACTCATATTTCGACAGTGATGCAGTATATCAGAGCTGGGAAATGAAGGCTATTTCAACAGCTCAGCCGATACAACATGGTTTAAGTTACTGTTGAAGCATGAGACTGTTGAAACACATGCAAAATTCGCTAAATTGTTCTGGAAGAAAAATCACAGCCACAACAAAATGATGACAATGTTAGATTTGAGGTGTATGTTAGCAGTTAAGATGTGACTTAACTTACAGTGTTTGGCCTTGAGAAAATAGGTCAATGTCAGTCATATTCATAGACTTCAGGTCCATCATCAGTTGCATATGTGGTATCAATTTAGAATGCCTAGCTATATTTCATGTTATATCATAATATACAGTATATAACCTGAGAAAATAGATTCAGTCAACTGGGATAGGCTTCTAGTCAGTCACCAATTGCACAAGTATTATGAATTTGGAGAGCCTATCTCCACTCCTTTAAAAAATATTGCTAATGCTAAATTTGACCTCGATAAAACAGGTGAAGTTCAGTCAATTTCATTAGGCTTCTGATCCATCACCAGCTGCATATGTGGTATGACAAGAAAGATGAGCAAACAGAGAGACAGACAGACAGATAGATGACACGGAAAATTCAGTTCATTTTGGGGCATCATTACATATCATCTTCAAAGTCTAAATATTCTGTCAAAATGCAGAAGAACATATCATTTTACTTCAATTGTAGAGAAGAAAAGCAACTCCGAGTAGGAATCACAATTTATTCTGTATATTTTGCTATTAGTTATAGCATCTTCAGCACTGAACAAAGTTACAAACAGCTCCATACGCACAGTATATATACAAGGCATAATGTGATCTTAGCCAATACGCATTTATGAATAGGTAAGCCAGTAAATTATATCAGGTTGGACAGATATTAAAATGTCGTCATTTTCAGAAATTGTTAAATGTTAAGCGATAACCTGACAGTGATCTACAAATGGTGTGATTCAGGTGTATATCTGTTACCATGATTCAGTCATAATATTGTCTGTAATATATTTATGTCGACAAGGAATACACATAATTATTTGATAATATTATTAACTGTATGTTGTTTATGATTAATATGAACTTTTTATTTGCTGGAATCCAGCCATTTGTTCCATATGGGCAATATTCTCATCAGCCATCACCATTCAATATGAATGTGATACATATACAAGTCCATGGTCATTGATACAGTATGGTGAAGGTGACCTGTAACACCAGTATACAAAATTATACCGAGCGCATTGAATCCTTGCTGATGCAGATCAGAACGGAGTGTCGGTAAAATCAGGTGTGTTTTGTAGAGGTTTCTCTCAATGATGATGCTATACTGTACACATACAAAATATGAAGTGTTGATGTGTCGGGCCTATAGCACAAAATCACAAGCAAATTGGTACAACTAGGCACACAGGGTCTCATTTCTGTCGCTAACGTGTTGATTTGGGTGGGGGCATCCTCTCAGGGGGAGGTGGGGTTGGGAAGGAGCCTAATGTCTCAAGCAGTATTCAAGGTTTTCCATCAATATAATCTATTCCATACCCCAATATTTCAAGCACGTGAAATCAGACAAAACTTATGTGCGGGGAATGTGACTTCCACATCCCTGGCTGGACATGCAAGTGGGGAACCCTCAATCCCAGGTTAATTACCATTGGTGGAGTTAACGTCCAACAAATGCAAAATTGAGCTTGGCATCCGGCCCTATGTTATTCAGCGATGTATTCCCCTACGGACCCTGTTGCCTCGACGGAGGTCTTTGCGCTCATCCAGCGCTTGTTGATCTCAAAATCTGCCGTCTAACTTGGGAAATCTTGATGTTGCTGCATCAGCCAGTAATTGACCCTTCGTAAGACGGTCCAATACTATAGGCTACTACTGGTCCTGGTCCTGATCCTGCTCTTTGCTTCTGATTCTGTACCGTTGAACCACCTGCATCCGCGCCAGTGGCGAACTCTCCTTCCCACCTACCGGTACTAATACAGTACCGGGGTAGTACACCAACACATGATTCTATATATTAACTATAACTGCCGAGGGATGGTGGGGTAGGCCTAGGCGTGAAGTTTTTATAATTGATGTCTTCTGTCGATTAATGCAGCTTTCCTGTTATTAAGGCTGCTGCTATGCGTGCAGCCTTATTGAATCAGCTTGGTCTCAGGGGCGCCCAAATCGCTTTGTCCCAAGATTGCGAACAAACAAAGCAGAGTTGGGACTTACGGTCACAGGACCAAATGTGGAGAAGATATTGAACTGGAAACTCGTAACAACTTGGGTTGTCGTAGATGAACTGTCTCTTGAGCCCAAATTGTTCATCAAAATTTTTGAACCGGAAGTTTGAAAAAGAAATACAACAACAAAAACTGCGCGGAAACGTCTTTGCGCATGCTGTAAAATGAGCTCTCGCGAGAGTTTTACGAGAGCTGCTTGAAAGGCAAAACTAATGGATAAATAAAACGAACTTCACTCGATTGACTGGCGCGATCTGGCGCAATCAGCGTATATTTCTATCGACTGTTCATGCCTGGCAACATCAGTTCGAAAACGAAACCAGAACAAGCTGAGTGATTCCTATGTTTTATTGCGGAGAATACAAACTGAATAAAACTTTGTCACTGAGTATTTTAATCGGAAGAAAATCGTGCTTCCCAACACGGGCAGCTAACATGAACGTTGCGTTGCCCGTGCCGATTTTTACTTGCTCCAGACAAGGGGACAAGCGCTAACGTAGCACTCGCGAGTTGATCGAGTGAAGGCAACAACAACAACAACAACAACAATGATTTTGCTTGATAATTTGTCACGACAATTCGGCATTTTCATTTGGGAACCCAATTTATCTCTTGAAGAACTAAATATTTATCCACTATAAACCAATTTTATTTTTGCGCGTGTTTGGCGCGCATTTTCCCATCGATAAAAAAGTCAATTGTTTGGGGCAAAACTCAATTTCAAAATTTCTCAAAAACTCAATTTTTCAAATTTAAGTTTTAATCGGGATTACCCAGAAGAAAAAGTGGCTAAACCCCCCCTGCTGTTATGATATTTAGGAAAATATCGTTCAGACAAATTTAATCTCATAATTGAACATTTTGTTGACATTTTACACTGAACTCCCTGATAGTGGAAAGTCTGGTGAAAGAAATAAGCCCACCGAGTCAACATCCATCTTAGCTTGCTAAGGACATTTCACGTTTCACTTAACACTACCCTTAGCTTATCGCTATAATTCGGCAGGGATTTCACACGGCGCCACCTATCTGCCGCAAAGGACATATTTCTGGAGGGACATAATCCTGTTCGAAAGTTGTTCGTGTAGCATCAAGTCACATGCCCGCCCAATTTGAACGAGCCAATGAAATTATCTGCATTTAAATATTTTGACCTGGGCATCTCAGACATCAGACATGTCAGTTTCACTTGAGTTCAGAGGCGCAAGACTGGGGGATTCTATGCGAGACCAAAACGAAGTTGTGCGAATTAGCTATTTTAGTTCTCACCCTAATGTTTGTTTTCTTTGTTTTTCTTAAGAAAAATCATATTACAAACCACCTTACATATTTCAAAAAAATAAAATCGGCGGCAGTTCACAGGAAAATGATATGCTTTTTATTTTGTGATGGGGGCATTTCGAGGCCCACCAAGGGATCATTTCGATCGATCGCTTTCTGGGGGTGTGTCTTCGTTTTATGAATGTGATTGCGCCGATGTCGGATCTCACGGGACCAATCGGATGTGATCATTTGGGAAACGCCCTAATATACTCAGATATCACCCATTACCGCATGGCTATGAGCAGAAGTTTCTACGTATTATCGTATCATGCTTTCGGATGATGATCAGCATCGTGCAGTGAGGACATTGATCTTGGCAATGCAGAGCTAGAGGAAGGAGACAAATCTGTCAGTGTGATCAACGTCTCCCGATCGAGAAAAACAAAACAAAAACAAAATAAAAACATGCGTGTTGAAATTCTCCAATGCCTGAAAAAATGGAGAAACTGGTTGGAATACATGACAGTATGATGAACAAAAAGTGTCAGTAGGGGTGACAAGCGGAAGTACCAGGGTGACAAGTAAAAAAATATTTACTTCTGGACAGTAACTTTTAAAAACCTGAACGGATTCTTTGCAAATTTGGTAAGTGGATAACTTGCCACAGGATATCACTCCAGCTTTCCATGCTGGGTACTGAATGTTAAGGTTCCAAGCCAAATCAGTAGTTTCAATGTCGGGGGACTTCAGATGATCTTTTTTTCATTAACATTTTCTCTGAAGCACCAAATGTATTAATGGAATAAATTATTAAAATTATTGTACTTCGTACATTTCATTGTTATGAGTGTCAAAGGTAACTAAAGCATTACACATAACACAACCTATACACATGACCCAATTTTGTGAAATAGGAAAAACTATGTATTTCTAAAGATTACAGTCAAACATCATACCATAAAATCACACAGATAACGGCAACCTTTCGAAGTCCACGAGTTCTAGTTTATATCAGGTGGGAAGAGGTATGAATTGGTATTTTCATGTGTACATGTTTTAACATTAGAATGGGAGGAGTAATCTGAATGCTATGAGGATCGAGTTTATATAAACCCAACTACTAGAGACGTGATCAATTTGAGACCAATGATGACCTGTTGATTACAAAGGTCCTCTTTAGGTGATGTCAGATATTAGATTCGTGATAATGTGGACATTACAGACAATCATCAAACCCTCGTGCGCTCGTAACTGGATATCGTAAATAACTATACCAATCCCGGATATCCGAGTTTCATAGCCACTCGCCATCCTTGCCCATGCCGGTTATAAAACATATGATTATCGCCCATTTACTGTTAGTTTGCACCCTACCTGGCATGATTGTTTTGAAGAGAATAGTTCAGATAATATAAGTTATCCAGACTTATCATCTTTCAGCGAAAAATTCGAATATAGTTCACAGCTTCCAGCTCAGTTGCGCCCCGGATAATCAAAACTTAGTCTCCATGTGCCCTCCAATACTACGCGTGCGCTTCAGTACTCGTTTTGATTGTTCACCGTATTAATGACCTATCGCACGACGGTGAATTAAATTCGGGATTTTCGCTGTTGGATAACGAATTCGGCGTCCATTAAGCTTGATTTATGTAGTCTTTACACCATTCTCTCAACACAAATCTAACCATGAAGGGTGAAAGGCTAAATGTGATTCCACGATATGAATTCATATTCATATTAAATGTAACGTAACAAGGCTGGAGAAAAACGATGCCAGCTTACTGACAAGAAGTCATTTGGCATTGGAAAGCATATGCAACTCGTGTATCGAGATCGAGATCGAGACTTTCAGCTGTTGAATTCTCTTTCAGTTGCTTCGTGTAGTTTCATGCCACGTCGCGCAGATAGCAGTGGATGCACCCGATCAACGTTCAGTTCTCTCCCTTGTCCAAGACAAGGGCTGCATGTATTACAGTTGAATTTGTCCACAATGCGTTGTTGGGTCTAATTGAAGGTTGTTAATTGGTTTGATAGTGCAGTGGTGTGGGGCGCGAACGTTCGAGCTTCGAGGCATGATGTCTCATCGGAGGCTACATAATTGTCCTAAAATCATGCACTGCCCCGAAAAGTAAAAATACAAGCGTCGTGTCCGAGCGAAGTTTTGGACACATTGAGGTTCTTACAGGTCCATGGTAAAGTTTCACAATTTGAATCAAGTTTAATCCTTGAATTATCGTTTTTAATTCTAAATTAAGATACCGGTGATCCAAAAAATAAAGCTTTACAGAATCAAATAAGTCTATAACATGAAAGAAACAAAATATCCAAAAACTGAAAATTGCACTAAGGGGGCATGTTCACATAGTCAAAGACCGAGCCTTTGGGAACTCCCGATTCGATTGGGCACGAACTCATAGGGTGTAAGGAGATGGCCGAATGCAGCCATAATGAATTATAGGAATCAGGCGATAGGTTGCCAGGTGGATCACTGTTATCCAAATCAGCCATTCAACTACACAGGGGTGCAGACACGTCACCAAGAACAGTTAGTAACTGACTTATTCATCAATCGGCGGAAACTGAACATATATACTTTAACACTGGGGAATAACAACACCTGAGGGAAAATAGAGCATACAAAACACATGTATGCATGTGCACATACAATGGGACGCCAACCACAACACTGGACAACATATACTACATTGTTGTGAGTATACAAACTTATTTAAACTTGACATGTCGTATCTTGAGACCATAAAATTCTCACGGGAAAGGAAAATGTAAGTGGATGATTTTGCTGTATGACTCTGTCAGCCACAAATAAATACCATTGTTGGAGTCCTAATATTTGCCATTCATAAGCAGTAACTGTAACGGTCCACAACATAGATAGCGCATAAACATTGTAACAGGAGGAAAGACAACACTATTGGATTAGTACTACCTTGCTATCTCACCCCGGCATATACACATTTTATATGACACGATACGTTTAGTTTATTCCATGAATATATGCACAAGTGAATACATATAGAAATCAAGCACAAAGCCAGTTTAGACAAGTAGACTGTACTATCAGTAAACACAAAAAAATACGAGGTACTAGTGATTATAATCGACGGAGCATGCGTGGTGACGTCACCTCTGGCGATTACGGCACATCAGGTGATTACGTCACGTCTAGCGATGACGGCACTTCCGGCCCTTTGTCTATAAGAGAATAGATACAATAAGACTGCGAACCAATACAGACAACACTTACATTGTACCTCATCGATCAACAGGAAAACTAGAGGCAACATAGTCAAAAGAAATAATTATAGTGAAGGATGAAAGCCATAGAGGCTGATCCCAAATGTCTATAAGAAACAATAGACTAGAGAGATAAATGTTACCCAGTACTGGCTATGAGGGCAATAGATACAATAGATTCAGTCGAGACTTGTTATCGATTGCAGAAACAATAGACACAAACAAGTCAAATGTATTCATGGTCTCGAGGTGCTACAGGAGGTGTTTTTTGCGTTATGTCAGATTCTCGGACTTCATAGCTATCTTGGTAAAATTCCAGGGCCTCCTTCCCTCCCAAATGTGATCCTTAGTTGGAATGTTTTAGGTTACCCTCATTAACCTCAGTACTCTCCTGGCGAAGTTTAACGGTCCAGAACTGCAGTTGTACGGTAGACACAAACACACAGAAACGGTTTAGTAAATTATAATCGGATATATGTATTAGAAATATGTAATTAAGTATTCCAGAATCAAAAATACGCTGAATTGTGGTCAAAAGGGGCAATTTTACCTCATCAGAAGATGGATGATATATGTAATGTCAACAACTATATTGACCGCATTGATCAGTGTTTCTGCCAAAATGTTCGCATTTGTCTTCAGAAACAGATTAAATGATCATACCGAGAATACTGATCTCTTATTTGACAAACATCTTGGATTCCGAGAAAACAGAAGTACTGTCGACTGTATATTTACAAGTCAATGAATTTTAGTCTGAAGCAGAATCCTACTTATAAGCATGACCTTATGTTCGGTGACAAAGTCTTAACGGAAGATGATTCACATACACACTTGGGGATCTATTTTCAGACAACAGGGACATGGAAGCGTCATGTGGATGCGATCTTTAAGAAGGTTAGTCCAATGATTAACTGCTTAAGATATTTGAAACATAGAGACAATGTATCGTTCTTTCATTCTACCTATTTTTGATTACGCCGACGTTGTATGGCCCAATTGTACAGAGGAACAGGTTAATTTATTAGAAAACCTTCAATTAGATGTGTTGCGTACAATCTGTGGGGCGGTCCGCGGAACTAGTCACGAGTCGCTTTACACCGAAACTGGCTTTATCGCGTTGAAGGAACGAAGGAACCGACATAAACTTAGTTCATTTTATAAAATGATCAATCTCCTCCTTTCCTTGTCTCACTTGTTCCGCAGACAGTATCGCACAGAACAGAATACCCGCTTCGAAATGCCGCAGATCTCTCTGTTCCAAATTGTCCAACGCAACTTTATTCTAAGTCTTTCATTCCCCCCACAACCAGAATGTGGAACGAGCTTGACATTGAAATTAGAACTGTTGACAGTTACAAATTGTTCAAAAGCTTTTTGAAATCGAAAGACAAAAAAAATCCATGCTATTTCTTTTCTGGGTTGAGGATAGGGCAGATTCTCCATGCACAACTGCGCCTTTCATGTAGCGATTTGAATGCGGATAAATTTAATAGATTTATACAAGACTCGCCTGTGTGTAATTGCTGTTACCCTTATGAAAACCGCGAACATTTTCTTTTGTACTGTCCAAATTATAATGTAAAGAGACAGACTATCTTCTTAGAACTAGAACCTGGACTTTCATACAAATCGCTCTTATTTGGAAGTTCAGATCTTAATGACGAATCCAATGTAGAGATAGCGAACAGTGTACAAAAAATCTGTATAGAATCTGAAAGATTTAGAAAATTTGATTAATGGTCAATATCAATGTTTGCCAATCACTCTTGATTTGTCAGTAAAAAGTATTTTTGTATTACTTCCGAGAGAAGATGTATGTATGGTTTTTAATGTTATAATCCAGTGCAATGTTTTTGCGAGAAAATATCCGTCTTACGGAATTGTTATCAAGAGCTGCGTATTCATTTATGTATTTATATATTCCTTTCTTTATTGCCACAACTGTTTTAGTTCTATTTACCATCCGTCATCTTGTTTGTATTTATATGTAAATTCATCCATTGTCATATGGAGAGATGTTAATATAGGCTTGTCCTGTTCACCGATCCATTACTGAAATAAAATATTGTTTGAACCACTGTATATTTATCATGCAACTGACGATGGAATAAAACATAGAAAATAATCAGAAGCCTTATGCAGCCTTTATAGATTTTCGGAAAGCTTTTAATCGTGTTGACAGAGACATTTTCTGTCCAAACTTATTGAATAGCGGAATCAGTAGTAGAATGGTCAATATTCATAAATCTATATATGTATGGGAGTGTCGATGATTTTGTCATCACGTCGTTGTTTCACTTTGTCTCTTAGTCCTGTCGAATATCAGCTTTTTCTCTCTCTAAACAGTTTTTAGCAGTTTTATCGGCATGTCCTTCCCTGTGATGTCAGCGTGAGCTGGAATCCAGATCAGAGAAACGTCAATTACTCAAAACCCTAATTTATGTAGCTAAATATTCGATTTCGTGGATAAGATCTGTTTATTTTTAATGCAGATTAATGCACTCAATGATTAGCTACATACAACTGAGCGTAAACTCCTTGTTTAACGTATTGTCAATATGATCATCTGTGTTTCGATTCACGTTTTCAAAATTCCAGGGTTCAGGTTATTATTACTAATGTAATCGGCGAACCTATTTGCTAACCATTCGGCATTTTCTTGATGAGTCTTATTTGTTTATTTATTTCAGGAATATTTCTTTGTTTTGCCCTGGATATGGCCAAGCTTGTCTCAAATGGGTTAGAATTTGTTTTTAAGTCTATTGCAGGGTTTCATCTAGAACATCTGAGAAAGCGCCTTCTACCTATTTTATTTGTAAAAAATAAATTGCGCCGCGCAGTGATGTGCTAGGCGTGGGGTCTGGGGCCCGTCTTGGGCCCCAGCTGCCAAAGACCCTTACATGCCCAGCTAAGCCAACAGATCCATTTCCCAGCACATCTGAGCCCAGTATCAAGATTGACTTTCATCTTTCAAAACAAAATAAAATATTGTTTATTTGTGAAGGGCCGAAATTCTGTCCCAAATCGCCCCTAGATGAAATCCTGTAAATTGTGTTACAGAAAACTTACCAGTAGTTTTGTTTTGCATCTTTAATGGTCTTCCTTCTTAAAGTCCTTATATACTGCATGATCAGTTGCCAGTCTTCTGCGTTAAAATTTGCTGAGTGCTCATCTTCTGGCTACATTTGCTAGTTTACATCCTGGGGTCCACCAGGGAACTGGATTCTAATCAGTGTATTGCTTCAACTGATGTATATTATTTCTAGCTACTTTGATGTACCTTCATTTGGGCAAGGTTACTCCTAAACATATTAACATAATACTGATTGTGTCTTGCTTATTTTTCCTCAGTCTTTTAGAATATACTAGTACTAGGTGGTGTTTTAAAAAATCAACTTTGAGGTTTCTAGTTTTATATTATTATGTATTCCATGTATGACTGCTTTGCAGTGCACTTGTCTTGCTTTAAATGTTGTTATGGTTACTGGCTTATCCACTAATGTGTCTACCAAGAGAAGCTTATCGAATTGTGCTTGGGAGTTACAATGAACTTACAAATATATCCCCTGAGCATTTCATTTAGGTGATATGCTTCCCGATTTTGGATGAAGATATTTAAGTATAGTGTAACCATCCATTAATATCAGATGAGCTAATTATTTGTCCTGATCTGTCATCACAGTTCCTGAGCTAACGTACCTAATGCAGCTTAAGCCGATGCTAGGGGCCGTGTAGTTACTTGAAAGTTTTCACATGAACAGCTGCAACACAAGCGCGGCTGAGATATCAAGGCCACGTCTTAAATTCTCCGTGTTCTAATCTGATATGCGAGGTTCATAGAGATGCTTTCTTGTGAGGTTATATGGTTGCTTTTTAGACGCCAGACATCATCATTGTTTCCCACCTGTTGCATATCTCACCAATCGTATAAATGTCGAGTGCCTCGCGATCCAGCCTAATGAGGTAGAGTCGATTGCTGTCATCATGGTCATAGCAAGATCTAACGTAGGAAATTGGAGCAATATGCAAAAGGTTGGAAAAATTACCGACGTCTGGCGACTAAAAGCAACCATATGACTCCACAGGAAAGCTTCCCTCGGCACCTAACATTCAGGCCCGAGAATACGGTGGATTCTCGGACGTAGCCTTAGTATCTCAGCCGCGCTTGTATTGCAGCTGTTCATGTGGAGAATATGAAGTATCCACACGGCCCCTAGCACCGGCTTAAGTGGAATTAGATACACTAGATTGGGAGCTGTGGTGACCGATCAGCTCAAACAACTCATCTGATGTTAATGGATGAGCATGGTGGACGCCTGATAGAGTAAACGCCTCAACATGGGGTAACCTGTTAAATGCAAGAATACCCAGAGAAACTAACCTGTAACGAAGGCTTGCCCTAAGATGAAATGAACATTGATGGACTAACTTTGGAAAAGTAACCAATTAGGCTCCACATTTAGGACCGGATAACAAGTGTTCCAAATCGGGGTTTCGATTGCGCGAGTTTGTTCACAATATATGCCTTCGCAGCACATCCGATATTATCCTTCTTTTGATTCGTCAACGTTTTATATTCTGTGCCAATTTCTTCTCATATATCAAAACAGACTTAGATATACAGCGCAGCAGAAGGTGTATGGAACCGATACTCTGCTTGGAGAGAGTAGACAAGATGATGGTGATTGGTGTCATACTGGAAGGCCTCTATGTGATATAAATGGGTCGCCAGCCTATTCTCTTTCGCCGTATGGGGTTATTCTATCCAGGTGCCAATACGTACGGGCTGTAGCTTCGAGAATTATTCTCATCTACTTAGCCGTATTCCGAGGAAAGATGGATGTGAATGTATGGATGTGTTGCCTATCATTCGTATTATTTAACAGGTGCAATTACTGAGAGTTTAATGTGATAAGACGTTTTGCCTCGAGGAAGATACCTTGTGTTAAATAAGTGAGGAACACATTTCTGGGATGTGCTCCTTTCGTAAATAGGTCGGCGATATATTTCTCCCGTTTTACAACACCCATGAAATCGTCAAGGATGTTATGAGGGATGCTTGGAATAAAGCTCACATTTTTCAGATCTGTAGTTTCATAGGCGGACTGCAATTCCACTGTGCGCAGTTTACTATGACCCATTCCGTACTTACATCATTAGTTCTTCGTTATTTGTATCTACTTTCGCTTAACGCTTTACGCTGTACGTGGATCGTGTACTAATTCCAGTCAATGTGTCCGCATGAACAACTACAATAAAAGCGTGACTGAGATACAGAACATCACAGAATCACTCTTATTATTGGGGTGTCTTTAGGTACAATGCAGTCAGACTATCGGCGTGTGGAGTCATGTGATTTCTTGGCAGATATGCCAGCATATTTCCCACAACCATGACACGCTATCTGCTAATTGACTATTAAGGTAAAGGGACGTTCCATTAACCCTCGTTGAGTCTTTTGATGGTGCAACTTTTGGAACTGTTAAAATGGCGTGAGAACGTTTTCTGACAAACCGTACATATTTTCGATATCTTGGCGCTTCACCGCGAAATCATGCTAAAACATTTTTTCTGTCTGTCATATAGTAATCTTTCCTGTCTAACATCGCTAACATATAGTTACGTTGTACAAGCTGATATTCCGATAGAATGTACCAAAGTCCTTGATACAATATTCCTTACAGATTAAAATATGTCTAATCCAGTTTGCCTTAATGGTGTTGTCTGTTGAACTCTGAGTTAGCCCGTTAGTTCAATCGTTATCATTTTACTCTCTCTCTCTGTGGGCTGCACGTTAATAAAATTGCCATCACTCTATACCCTATGGCTTTTGGTATAATACAGTACATCAGAGAGGATTATGGAATACACAATATACTCTACATCCTCGCGAGCCAGTGTTTCGATCGATCTGTTAGGATCGATACGCTGGCTTCGTTAGTTACCCATAGCAGTGGGATACCGGCATGCTAATTCAAAACAAGCGCGGCGGGTGAAATGCACGAGATTGTATAACAGAGGCAACGACCCCAAAACACCAAAAATGTCCAGGTAAACACTCTGCGAGGATTTAGGATTTACCTGGAAGATGTATACTCTATCGATTTAAATATATCCGATTTAAATATACCCAACGACCTCATATTGATCCGACAGACAATAAAGCCAGTGGACAAAAACACTTGTCTCTGATTTCTATATTGCTCCTGATACACATTAGGTTACAAATTTGTATCATCTCTATTGTTTCCCATATATATCGATAAGTCACCATTACCTCAGTGGTCTCTATTGTTGCCGATTAGCACTGGGTAACACCAGTAACTTTTGTCTCCACACGTTTATTATAAACAATGGGTAACGTCCGTCTCTATTATTTCTTACAGACAGATGACAACGGTCGATATTGTCTCTACAGTTCCTTATAAACAATGGGTAACACCTATCGCTAGTGTTCCCCACAGATAGATAACAGCTGCCGCTATTGTCTCTACTTTCCGTATCAAATATGATTAACATCTATCTCTATTCTTCCCCACAGATAAAGGAGGGAGCAGCTGTCGATAGTGTCTCTATTGTTCCTTATAAACAATGGGTAACACCGATCGCTATTGTTCGCCACAAATGAGCGAAGTTCAAACTGTCGATATTGTCTCTACTGTTCCTGACAAACAATGGGTAAAACCTATTTCTATTCTTTCCTACAGACAGATGAGGTAACATCTGCCGCTATTATCTCTATTGTTCCTTATAAACAATGGGTAACACAGATCGCTATTGTTCGCCACAAATGAGCGAAGTACAAACTGTCGATATTGTCTCTATTGTTCCTTATAAACAATGGATAGCGCTGCGGTTCCCTAAAGGTAGATAATGTAGCTGTCGCTATTATCTCTGCTGTTCCTGATAAACAATGGGCAACGCCTACGCTATTGTTCTCTACAGATAGACAAGACGTTTAATTATTTCTGTTGTTCCATATAAACAATGGATAAAACCTATTGCTATTGCTCTCTAGAGAAAAATGAGGTAACATCTGTCGCTATTATCTTTACTGTTCAATATAGATAATGGGTAACGCCTATCGCCATTATTCCCTACATATAGATGAGGTAACAGCTGTCGCTATTGTCTTTACCGTTCCTTATAAACAATGTTTAATACCTATCGCTATTGTTCCCCACAGATAGATAAGATAAGAGCTGTCGCTATTATTTTATTGTTCCTTATAAAGAATGGGTAAAACCTATTGCTATTGCTCCCCACATATAGATAAAATAACAGCTGTTGCTATTGTCTCTACTTTTCCTTATAAGCAATAGGGTAACATCTATCCCTATTGTTCCCTACAGATAAACGAGGTAACAGCTGTCGATATTGTCTCTACTTTTTTATATGAACAATGGGTAGCACCTATCTCTATTCTTTCCTACAAACAGATGAAGTAACATCTGTCGTTATTATCTCTTTTGTTCCTTACAAACAATGGATAGCACCTATCGCTATTGTTCATTACAGAAAGATGCGGTAACGGCTGTCGAAATTTGTCTACACTTTTCTTTATAAATAACGGACAACACCTATCGCTATTGTTCCCTACAGATAGATGAGGTAAGTGCTGTCGCTATTGTCTCTTCCGTTCCTTATAAACAATGGATAACACCTATCGCTATTGTTCCCTACAGATAGATGAGGTAAGTGCTGTCGCTATTGTCTCTTCCGTTCCTTATAAACAATGGATAACACCTATCGCTATTGTTCCCAGCAGATATATGAGGTAAGTGCTGTCGCTATTATTTCTACTGTTCTTTATAAACAATGGGTAAAACCTATTACTGTTCTTCTTCTCTACAGATAGACGAGGTAACATCTGTCGCTATTTCCTCTACTGTTCCTCATAAACAATGGGTAACACATATTGCTATTGTTCCCTACAGACACATTAGGTAACATATGTCGCTATTTTCTCTACTGTTCCTTAAAATCAGTGGGTAACACCTATCTCTATTGTCCCCTAACGATAGATAAGGTAACAGCCCTCACTGTTGTCTCAACTGTTCATTATAAACAATGGTTAAGACCCGTCTCTATTGTTTCTTACAGATAGATGAGATGATAGCTGTTAATATAATGTCTCTGCTGTTCCTTATAAACAATGGGGAACAGCTGCGTCTTTTTGTATGTATTGGTCTCCATAGACAATGGCCAAAAGTGACGTCCAAATTGAGGGAGGCGTCATCGCCGGAAGTAACACAAATGCCATAGGTGACGTAAGATTCACAAGTGACGTATAATCATCAAAAATGACATAAGATTATGCACAGTAGGTCGGTACTGGAATTACCGCTGGTACCGCGTACACAGGATGTATTTTTGACATCTACAGTGCCACTGTTCCTGTACAGTAGATTTCTGTACGTATGACGTCAAGATCCGCAGAAGTTTTTATTTTCTTTTATTTTTTATCATTCGTATTCCTGTTATACAATGTTCATGGAGACCCAAGGTCCTCTGCATGTACATACAGCCAAAACGTTCCAGAAAGAGACTGCATTGATTGATTAAATGTTAATATTGATTGTTCCGCGCCGAAAGCCACATCTAACAACTTAAGGGTGAGTGAGTGAATATGATTTAACGTAACTTTCAACACTATTTCTGTCATATCACGACGTTTGGTTCCTATTCCTTTTCACGCCCGGAAACCACACGGATAGGGTACTATTACTGTTAACACCCGGGACCCCACGGGTGGGTTTCTATTCCTTTTCACACCCGGGAACACCACGGGTGCCTCTCACGACAAGCTCTCTGAGGAACTGAGGCCTATTCTTACCATGACCTGGAGTGTGCACACCGACACTCTATGTCAATCCCCCAGAGCCCCACGGGGACCAGAAAATTAATATCGCAATGGCTGTATGTGTGAACGTCGCGTAAACCTGAATGGCGTATTGATCCAACTGTTTGAATTTTATTGATTCGGCTATAATTTGTAAGTATATAAGCCCACCGAAAATAAAATTGCTGATTCCTGTGACCTTTTTTAAAGCCCAAGTTACACAACGACTACCGCATCGCGACAACGAACTGAATTATATGCATTCATATAATACCGTTATGGATTTATATACACTTTAGATCAGATACGGACTTCTTTGAACAAGTTGAAATCGTTGTGATGGCCCCTGAGCAGCAAATGAATCATATACACGCCTTGATTGTTAATCGCACATTACATTACAAAGATCATATTATATACAGTATTGCTTCCTATTTCCCAGCAGTAGAGGAGTATACTTTGCAATCAAATGAACGGAAATTGACCGTAAACTCTCATTGAGTGACAGCGAAGTACATTGTGTAACATGCCAGAAAAAAAAACAACGTTACATTTAACCTGTAAATTGGTCTATTTAGAGTGATTATCTGCGCTCCTGTTCCGTGGGAGAAAAACTCAAATACATGATTTTATCGTAGGGTGCGGCATATTTTTATCATTATATACAAGATGAATGAATTATATTCCGCTAACGGATTTTTTATCTCTTTGTTCCCGTTCAGCTCTGCAGATATTCGAGTGTTTCTCTGTTGATTCTAAGATGTATCCTACATGTATTTTGTGACGTGTCAGTGTTTGTTTCATCATATACTAGCAAAACGTTGACACGACACATGTAAGAGCAATCTAAAAGCACTGTTATCTCTATGTCGACCAGAAATTGTCATGGGAAATGGTTCAGCGCTAGATTCAGCTAATGAAGCCCTTCCATCGGCCCATTTCGATTCAGATGAGATTCAACTGAACCATTGATGGTCATACCGAACATGGCTAGAAGGCTGCATGGCTGCATCTACATGAATGTGAACATTTGGGTTACTATTGATGTCCAAAAAACCAGAACAATATCTATACAATGCCTTGGTTCAGAATTATTCCTAACGACTGGTAAGTAAACGTTGTTAGTAGTGACAGTATGGTACCACTAGGTCATTTCGTAGTTTGGCATCACAAGAAATCGAACAGTTCAAATAGGATATAAAAAGATATTGTGTATTCGTTAGATATATTTATTATATGGGGGTCATGTGCCCTGGTACCGAATTATTAACCCAAATAGTGAAATGTCTATCATACACCGAAATCTCCGAAAACATAAGCCTGGTAACAGGTTTTTTTTCACTCAGGTGTAACAACTGTCTGAATGAATTAGTCAGATGGACATTCAGTATTGCCAGATGATGACATGTTGTAATTATCCATAACTAGCCTATACTTTTTCTATCTATGTTTACTATGTGTCGTTCACTCGACCTCTACTATATGCTAGATAATTAGAGGGACGTGTGCACACCAACAGAACGATAATATTACCACCATATCGAATGTCCACCTGTAGAAAAACATATAACAGTTGCGTGACCTTTTTTGCGATTCTAATCCGACAAACTAAGGCTTCGGTTACTGTACAAATTCCGTAGATATTGTGAAGGGAGGCAAGATTCAATGGATATTGCGATGGAAACAAAATTGTGTTTATTTCGGCATGTTTGCTTAATTCTGTGTATATATTTGCACATTGTAAGGCCACACAGAGCTATAAGTCTGCGTTGATCGATCTGTTGGAGAATATCGCGGTTGTATATCTCTTATAAAACTAGGAAGATATACATAAGATGTTCCGCTGGTTGTTTGGCTTGATCATCAGTTTGAATACGAGGTATAGAGCTTTGGACACATATCGGATAAACTCCACGACGGGTCATCAATAGCCCTTGCATTTATTCAGTTTTTGTGAAATACTGAAATCTTGTTTAGACAACAAAAGAGTTCCAAGAAAGATCATGGCCTTTGTGAGTCTTCAAACACCTTCCGTGGAGTCAAACGCTGGGGATCATAGAGTAAAGTGGCTTCACTGTCACGTTTAACAGAATTCGTCACACCAATGATGAACCAAAGTTCAGTTGTCCAGTCCCGATACCATACAATTGACACGTATTGAACCCTGGTGACCAACATCTGGCGATCACGAGGTCAAGGTCCTCAATCTTGTCTCAATAATATTTCCAAAAAAAATGTATTTCGTCTCTTACATACGTGTATTTTCCATTACATATTCTTAGAATTGCAAAAATATCTACAGGATTTTAAATCGAATTATAGGACATTTCTGGGACAAAATATTTTGAAAAAGGAAGCTATAGGAATTTGTATTCTGTCTCAGATTCTATAGATCAAAATTTCTCAAAACTAGGACATTTCGTACAGCATCCAGGAATCGAACTTTTTTTTAGGGAAATGTGTTGCGAACCTCTCAGGTTCTTTTATCAATGCAGTCACGTTAGTAGTAGTGTTACGTGATTACAGACCAACTTGACCTACTTTTTTGTTCCCCCCGGTGGCGAAGTGTGGAGGAACCGGGAGGCCACGGGAGGGTCACAGAGGTCAAGTGCAGTATAGTTCCGGCAGAAAGACCAAAAAGCTACCTCCAGCACAGGAGAGTTCCAAATTTGCATATCACGTGACCCAGGTAAAAAATGTATTCCTCCGCGGTGATGCGGTCATGTTTGGCGGTGATTCGGTCTCGGGGAAAAAGCTTCCGCGGAGAAAAAGTAGTCCCTAGATAAAATGGTCCGATGGGGTCGAGTGAGGTATCAAAGTGAAGCTTAGGTGAAGGGGCATCTAATGGGCTGGGTGTGGGGTTGACATAGCGGCCTTCTGCGCATGCGCGGTGGCCGAAGGGTATGGAAATAGCCGTTTTGAGATGTAGGGGAGCCCCTAGTGGACCGATGGGTTCGAGTGAGGTATCAAAGTGAAGCTTAGGTGAGGGGGCATCTAATGGGCTGGGTGTGGGATTGAAATATCGGCATTGTGCGCATGCGCGGTGGCCGAAGGGTATGGAAATAGCCGTTTTGGGAGCTAGGGGAGCCCCTAATGGTCGAATGGGGTCGAGTGAGGTATCAAAGTGAAGCCTAGGTGAAGGGGTATTTGCTGGCTGGGTGGGTGCATGTAAATTTTTCCTGAAAAAAAAAAAAACGGAACACGGACTTTATCGAAAAACCTGGGAAAATGCCTATATGGGATATGAGGGGTATATAGGTCGCCGGGCTTAACGGGGCTTGTCTATCAATAGAGTTATCTCCCCCTAGTTCCAGGGTGGGTGTATGTAAAAATTTTCCTGAAAAATACGGAATACGGACTTTATCCTAAATTACGGGAAAATGCCTATATGGGGTATGGGAGGTATAGGACCATCCTGGGAAACGTACTTCTATACATTTGCGGTAGGGTTGTGGGGTCTCGTTTTACTCGTCTCGTCATTTAGAACATGATAGGAAGTGTCCCCGTGCGAATCGGTGAAATTTTTGAAAAAAGTCACCGAACCCCATATAGTCCCATACTGAGGGTATAGGATCAATGTTTGTCCCCCTGGGAAACGTACTTCTATACATTTGCGGTAGGGTTGTGGGGTCTCGTTTTACTCGTCTCGTCATTTAGAACATGATAGGAAGTGTCCCCGTGCGAATCGGTGAAATTTTGAAAAAAGTCACCGAGCCCCATATAGTCCCATACTGGGGTATAGGTTCAATGTTTATCCCCCTGGGAAACGTACTTCTATACATTTGCGGTAGGGTTGTGGGGTCTCGTTTTACTCGTCTCGTCATTTAGAACACGATAGGAAGTGTTGCGGAGCGAATCGGTGAAATTTTTGAAAAAAGTCACCGAGGCCTGGGTAGGCCCATAGGCCTATACTGCATGGCTATGGGTGTATAGGCCATACGGGGTGGACATGTTGGAGTCTAGGTGAGTCCCTAATGGTCCAATGGGGTCGAGTGAGGTCTTATTTTGAAGCTCTCGTGGAGGAGCACTTGACTACACTAATGGTTCGTCCGTGTTCAATAGTCTGCGCATGCGCAGTCTGGCCGTAGTATAGAAAACAGGCATTTTGGGTGCTATGTAGGGGTGTGTTTGGGTTAGAGATGAGCTAATCACGGTTCGAATGGGTCGTGTGAGGTGTCAAAGTGAAGCTTGTGTGGGGTAGAGTCAGAATGGTGTGTTTTTGAATGCATGTCGCGTTAATCTGCGCATGCGCAGTTGGTTGTAGTAAGTAAAGTGGCCATTTTGGGGCAGCGAAGGAAGTTATTTGGGGTCGAGATGGGCTAATCACGGTTCGAATGCGTCCTGAAAGGTGTCATCTTGTAGTTCTCGGGGTGTACACTCCGATTTGAGGGATGTTCGCGTCATCTGTGACGTCATCGGTGACGTCATCGGTACGAGTAGTAGCGAAAGTGGCCATTTTCGGGCAGTACATGAAGGTATTTGGGGTCGAGATGGGCTATTCACGGTTCGAATGCGTCCTAGAAGGTGTCATCTTGTAGTTCTCGGGGTGTACATTCCGATTTGAGGGATGTCCGCGTCATCTGTGACGTCATCGGTGACGTCATCGGTACGAGTAGTAGCGAAAGTGGACATTTTCGGGCAGTACATGAAGGTATTTGGGATCGAGATGGGCTATTCACGGTTCGAATGCGTCCTCGAAGGTGTCATCTTGTAGTTCTCGGGGTGTACATTCCGATTTGAGGGGTGTTCGCGTCATCTGTGACGTCATCGGTACGTCAGGTACGAGTAGTAGCGAAAGTGGCCATTTTCGGGCAGTACATGAAGGTATTTGGGGTCGAGATGGTGCGGTAGGAATATCATTCTGCGCAGACGCAATGCGGAGCTCTCGTCCAATCAGAAGCGAGTATTTCAAATCCGTCACAGACCTCTCAGCCAATCAGAAGCGAGTATTTTGACCCGGTGCATTATGGGCCATATCCAAGATGGCGGCACGTATGTTCAAGATGGCGGCACATCCGGTGTCGAAAACTGGCCATTTCGTCGGGATGTGGTCACCTAGTGTCGAAAACTGGTCCTTGTATGGGTCCTGCTAGACGTTTTGACGCCATGATATAGACCGGAGAGAGAGAGAAAACAACAACAACAAGGATGACACATGAGGGAACAACAACAACAACAAGTTTTTTTTCATATAGTTTATTTTCCCCTCCATCATAACATACCCACGCTGGGGGAGCCGCGTTGGGTATGTTTACAATTCAAGAAAGACTCTTGTCCAATCAGAGACCGCCATTTGCATCTGTCCTATTCGTTCCTGTCCGTTAGATGTATTCTTGTCCAATCAGAAGTCGCCATTTCAGAGAGTTCCTTCTTCGGTCTTCACCTCTATAAAAATGAAGCGGGCATTCTCTCTCGTCGACTTTATGACAAAAGAGATGATTACAATTTCGACATCGTAAACTATCCCTTTCTGGATAGTAATATTCCAGTGGGACCTGCATATGGCGTATACATATCTCGCTTAGTAGCATTTGCTAGATCCTGTGTTAAATGTGATGATTTTAATCAACGTCACAAAACACTGTTGCAGAAACTTATAAAACAGGGCTATTCTACCAAGCGCCTCCACTCAAAGTTTCTCAAATTTGGCGATACATATCGCATGCTGATAGCAAAATACGAACGTAGCGTGCAAGATCTATGGGGCTACGTTTCGTAACATGTGTCTAATTCCGCTTAACCCGGGGCTAGGGGCCGTATGAGCCCATGTACTTCAAGATCCTCATGGTACTCATATGAACAGTCACAATCAAAGCGTGACTGAGGTACATCATTTTTAGATGACGACTCTATAACGAATATTATGGATTAAGAATACTGATCAGCGATACGGATTTGATATTTTGGAACATCATGATGTCTTGCCGGCATCATTGAAAACTGTTGACCGCTTCTCTCTTGCAGGAAACAAGCCTATGTTTATGTATACTTTTGTCTTTTTGAATTTGGTGCTAATACTGTTATATGGAAAGAAATGGAATAGGTCTTTGGATTATGGACGCGGATATTCTCTAATGGACGACGGCTGGATTATGAATGACGGACTAGACGCTTGTAATGTTCATTCTGAACCGTTTATTCTAATCATCGTCGGCCAGGCCTGGATATTCTTCGGGCAGCATGTCCTGAAACAGTTGTTTGCGCATTCTGATCGCATTTTCCAGGGCCTCGGTGGGTGGTAAACCCATATCCTCTTCCAAGTGACGCTTGGTCTTCATGATGGACCTGTGCGTGGGGTCCCCTTTCATTTCAAGTGGTAGTAAGGTATACTGTTCATAGATCGCCATGGCTGTTTTCCTGATGCGGGGGCGCATTTGGGTGTACGTCTGTTGTAAATTATCCTCTCCGGCGTCCTCGATCGCTTCAGCGTGAGTATTGATAGCTGCTGTCACAATACGATCCCAGAAGGTAGGTTCTGCCTCACTTTCCTGGGATGAAGGCTGATTCTCTGAGGTCAAGCTCTCCATATCAGTAGATAGACTGTCAGCCATCTTGGATTCGGTATCAGTCGATGCACTCTCATCAATCTCTGTATCAGTATCTGCCTCAACGGGCTCCTCGGCGTCTTCAGTCCCATGTATATTTTTCTGGTGTCGCATCATATCGTAATGTCTGGTGAACGTGCGTTCACACTCAGAACAAGTATAAGCCATGTTGACGGTTGAACGTCGACTGTGCGTGTTTTGGGAATACGCTCGCTTTTATAGACAGTAACGCCCATCAACGCTTAGCTCAACGCTTCAACGCCCTGGTGAATTAGCTCAGAAGCTCTGATTTCATGGAATTGACACCAATTCATCGAAATGCAGTGACGCCCGTCAACGCCCGTCGTTACGCCTTAACGCTCGTCTCAACGCTTTAACACACTTTCTTAATGCTTTAACGTTGTTTAATGATGCGTTCGAACAAATGTTTCTTTTGTGCTATTGCTCTGACATACGCCGCTTTCCAGTTCATGCCCGAGGTTTTCAACATCGACGCTGTTCTTTCAATTTCCATATGGACTGGGTCCTTATCCAACAATTTCATATGGGTCAGTAAGTCGACATACTGCTGACGTAAAGCCCGTCGTAGTCTGGGTGCCAATCTGTTATGGGCTAAAATTGCAGCTTCCTCTTTCGAATACCCTTTGCGTTGAAACTTGTTTCCTGTGGCCTCCAACATCCCGCCCATCTCGGCGTCCATACTTTCTTTGAACAAATCCTTCCATAGCCCCGAGTTCACATTATGTTCTTCAACCTCGGGTTGGGCCTTCACGGTTGGGTGATATTCCAGGACTGATGGTATGAAGCGGGCCCGCTGTATGGGGGTGGGCTTCTGCTGCTGCTCTGCCAGGAGTGCACTCGGCGGATGGTGTAGGGGTATAGGCCGTTGTGGTGATTCCTCGCCGGGTAACAGGTGGGTCGTCAGCCGACGATCTTCGGGGGTATGGGCTTTTAAATCTGCGAACAGGTAGCCGTACGGACGAATTGTCGCTTCTTGAAACGCCCACATAAAATGGTCAATGTTCTGAGTATAAATTCGACTACCAAACACACGGATTTGTGCTCTATCAATGGGATTGGAGAACAACACAAAGTATTGGCAGTTCAAGGCAATATCTCTGGACGCCTTCCTTGAGGAAAGAGATTCTGAGTCAAATAGATGACGGACAGATTTCGATGATGGGACCCTTTGGTGAATAGGTCGGCGATTTTCGAATTGTCCTTGGCCGCACTCATCAGATCATCGACCACTACCACGGAATCGAAGTAATAGGGTTCGTCTATGTCGTGAGGAATTCCTGGAACAAAGCTCACATTCTGTAGTCGTGCAGTTTCGTAGGCGGGCTGCCATTGGCTATAACACCAAACAACACGTGTCGGAGCTGGGGTTGCCACACCTTCCTCTAAGAACTTCATCACCCAGGACGTCTTTCCACACCCCGTAGGGCCGCTCACCGTCATCGTATAAGGGTGCTCTAATACTGTCGTGTGTGACGTAGGTGTTGATCGTTCCTCGCGCGTACTTTGAATTTGCATGTTATCGGGACTCCGTTCCTTGAGATGGCTTCGCTGTATATGTCTACGTAGATTAAATGGCGTGGAAAATGACTTCGAACACAAGTGACATGCGTAAACCATGGCTCTCATCTCCACGGACACCAGGCGTATAATGAAGCTTTCACAGATGCATGTGTGTGTGTATATGCAAGAGCTCCGAGCTCGCGGAGCTCTTGGAGCTCCGGAGCTCATGGAACTCGGAGCTCCGGAGCTCCGACGCCACCACCGGGCGTTGACGGGCGTTGCTACAAGAGAACTCGGAGCTCCGGAGCTCCGGAGCTCCGGAGGTCACTTCCGCTTCCGTTCACGTGACCGGAACTGACCTTTGACCCCGCCGCGCGCGGTGTAAAGGTTTGCACCGCGGTGGAAACCTTTGCGCGCCGGTCACGTGAACGGAAGCGGAAGTGACCTCCGGAGCTCCGGAGCTCCGGAGCTCCGAGTTCTCTTGTAGCAACGCCCGTCAGCGCCCGGTG
>JAVTVY010055455.1:0-29145 GCA_036873755.1 Hanleya hanleyi
GGGCGGAAAGTATCCTCTATAAATTTTCGCTCTCTCTAAAGCCAAATCGCTGAAACTTACCGCAATATATTCCTGGCTCAAGCTCTAAAAGCAAATGTAAAATATCCAAGATGACCACCAAAATTACGTCACAGTGATGTGATTTTCAAAAAAGGCATTTTTGTACGATTTTTCGGTCTGATTTTTCGATTTCTTTATTTGTGTGTTTTCTTCGCAAAAACTGCAAGATACATTAGTTAATAATGATCTGATTTAAAATAAATTAACGTTTGCCCACATTTCCTCCCGGAAAGGCAGGAAACATCACTTCTCTGGTACCCCACATGGTCGCCATTTTGAATTACCCTTGTTCCTCTGCTTGGGGGTTATGCAAATAAGTTCAAATTGACTCCAATATGATGAACTACAAATTCACGGAGTGTCAGCTCTCAAGATGTTTCGCTCTAGAGATAGGAGACAAAACCAACAGGGTGTGCCCCCAGGCCAGGTACGGTTAATATATGTATCAACATAGATGCATACATCAAAACACAACTCTTGAACATTCTGTATTCAATTCTGTTTGAACAGCTGGCTATTGTTGCTCACGAGATCGGGCATGCAATCGGGTTCTACCACGAGCAGGCACGGCCCGAAAGAGACCAGTACGTGAGAGTTAACACAGAAAACATAAAACGAGGATTTGAATCAAACTTTGATTAACAGGATTGGAACATTGTAAAAACAAGTGGAGTACCCTACGACTATTCGTCTGTGATGCATTACGGACCCACGGTGAGTCTTGCTGTTCGGCGCTTCCAATGCGCATTTTGCGTAATTCTATCTTGGCAATTTCCTCAGATAGGTACTGTTGAATTTCTGCTTTCAAGAAACTGAGTGGAAAGTTCTTGGTTCTGCAAACACAGACGCAGTACAGACCAGTTGGTAACTATGCGATTTTGAACCAATAAAGATAAATCACTGACCAGTAAACCTGCCCATAGCCAATTTTAGCAATTTATTGTGTGTCAAATGCACATATTTTCCGACCGCAGCGATCTCGGGTATGGCGTGGCAGCTTACATTCGCTTTACTAACGAAGAAGATCAAGTTCACTGTATGCTGGTGCTGGGTAGGTCTAGGGTTGCAGCCTTAAAGAAAGTGAACACTCCTAGTATGGAACTTACAGCAGCCACAGTGGCTATACGCACAGCACACATGCTACAGAACGAACTCCAATACACCATCAACGACACTTGCTACTGGACCGACAGTATGTCCGTATTACGATACATTACCAATGAAACATCCAGGTTTCAAACATTTGTGGTCAATCGTATCTCTGTTATCCGCGAAGCGTCGGAGGTGACGCAGTGGCGCTACGTTGTTACCAAAAGCAACCCTGTGGACTGTGCATCCAGAGGTATGACCATGAGGCAACTTTTTCAACATAAGGCTCAGAGGTCCAAAATTTCTGTGGAAACCTAAAGAAGATTGGCCTACATCACCGGACATCCCGTTGCTAATTGACTCGACTGACCCTGGACTTAGAAAATCATCACATATGCTCATCGTTGATCAATCAGCCAAGATATCTCCTACCATTCAGATTGGAACCGGCTGGAAAAGACCGTAAGTAGGCTTCTTATCGCTATGTGCAACCTTAGACAACGAGCCGAGCCCGGCGGGAGATATCTCTTCAACAAGACAAGATGGCCAGGTCGGATCCTAATTCACAAAAGAAGACAATCATCAGTCCAGAAATCTACGCCCAAACAGAACAGAAGCCCATTCAATACGAGCAGAAGCGCTTCTTCAACGATGAATTCAACATTCTCTCGAAAACTCAAGATAGAGAAACATAAACAGGTCTAGTTCAATTTTCAAGCTTGACCCTATTCTTGTTGACGATGTTGTACGGACGTTTGGATAAGCTGAATTATTCTTCGAAGCTAAACATCGAGGAGTATGGGAGCGCACTATACGTTCGGTGCGCAAGATCCTCTACGCGCTTCTCAAGGAACAGAACATCAAGTTGGACGATGAATCTATGCAGACACCTTTCTGCGTGGTTGAGGCCATCCTCAACAATATACCCATTTCAACCTTACTTGACCAGCCCGGTGATCTTCAAGCGCTGACGCCAAACCATCCCCTGCTCTTACAACCCGGAGGGTACCACCGGGATTGTTCTCAAAGACCGATAGATATGTAAAGAGAAGATGGCGGCAAGTGCAATACTTGACCGATCTTTTTTGGAGTAGATGGTCACGGGAATACTTGTCCCTTCTCCAGGAACGACAGAAGTGGGGAATTCCCAAGAGAAATCTTCAAGTGAATGATATTGTTCTCTTAGTAGACAGTTCACCACGAAAGTCCTGGGTTCTTGGTTGTGTCATGGAAGTAATCAAGGACAAGAAAGACTATGTCAGAATAGTTAGAGTTAAAACCAAGTCATCGACCTTGCTCAGACCAGTAGACAAGCTTTGTCTGATCACAGAAGCTAACTGTTATGACTATTTTGTTATGTACGGTAACTGAAAGCACGTAGCTATTCCATAGTAGGGTAAACAACTTGAATGATATTGTTTACGAATATTTGACCATTCGCTGTTAAATGTAAGAAATGGTTCGCTTGCCTTCTCCAATTCGGGGGCCGGCGTGTAATGGTCAACAACTGTACAGAATACTTTCTCTTATTGTACATACAATTCTGTATACTCTATTCAAGGGGAGCTACTCTTGTGGTCATTTTTGCATTCCCACTCCACGTGCGTTATTTGTTGAAGCATTATGGCAGCTCCCAGTAAAAACACGTTGTGAAACTAGGAAGATTTGGAGGTCCACAAAACGGTAAACCCATAGTTTTGTCATCTGTTTTTGAGAGATTTTGTATGTGTATGAGTTTATGCTTTGTATGAATAGTGCTTTAGCTGTACAAGTAACTGTCCGGGCTCAGTTTGGCTTTTTTTTTGATGTTTGTCATTTGAGTGGTAAATTTTCCTTCGCCATGGAAACAAACTCCATTACAAAAACAACGCCATGATAAATGAGTTTGAGCTACAATACATTAATTATGGCCTACACTTCATCTTGTCGTATACTTTTGCGATTTATTGTATTTTCTTGTGTAAATGATGAACAATTGAGCAAAATACTGCTCGTTTAATGTCAAAATCTTCACGTGTCATGTCAAAATCTTCACTCATCATGTCAAATGTTGTTTTGTGTCAGTTCATGTATATATCGTGTGTTATTCTAGTGTAAATGTTTTAATGCCATATCTCGATGTGAATATAAGTTACACAACACGCTCTAAGCATAGTCAACTAGAAGTCAAGTTGTTATAAGGCTTTTGTCGCCCTTTCTGGACGATCAATATCGACGAATAGCAATATTGACCATTGCTATTTATGTTTTTTTATAATAACCTTTCTGCAAATAAGTAAGGTTCTGTTTTTATTATTGTTTCAGTCAATCACGTTCACTGTTCACAGTTACAGTATGGTTAACAGGTCTCACTACCAGGCTTCACATCAGAGTGTACAATTATCAGATATGTTAACAGATGTACACATTCCATGAAGAACTGAGAATTAAAATTCAGATGAAGTGAACATACAAGTGCATTGCATTTAACTGACTCTGTAGTTTCTACAAGTAATACACGAACACATAAAACGAAATCCATTCTACATATATTCCTGATAGTTTGTTTGTCGAACCGCTGATCCGCGACTAGAGAGTTCTGTGCAAAAAATACAGGTGTATCGAAGTAGTTCAGCTGTATCTGTTTTATTCGACATGATAGCCCGTAAGCTATGTTTGTGACACGAAAACTGCGAATGACCAGGCTATCGAGATAAAAACATAAAACAAGACAGCAGTAATTTATGGAAAAAAAATTGTAGGGTAGTTCTTGAAAAACATTGCAGCTGTCCATCAGGCCATATGTCTGATCTGATCGATTACATCTTCTGATTGAAATATATGTTTTGGCATACGATAGACTCACACTGCAGCACCGGTTTATGACCGTTATCATGTATAGCCAATAATGGTTTCTGTTTTCAGGCGAAAACAGGATATCAGTTCCAAGTGCTTCAATTGTATTAAGATCAAAAATAGAAATTGAATAATGAACGTCTGAAAATGCTTGTCAAAAGAACAACACCCATTGAGATGCAGCCGACCTCAACAATTGATCAAAAACGCGACCGGAAAACCAGTTAATAGCTATGTGAACCTCCTCGGGCGTTTTGCATTTGGACGGTTGAAATCAAGTTCGGTTCTTTATGTTCCCCAACTGAACGTACGGTTTTACACAAAACCGCGGCCAAACCGCATCACCGCGCATGAATACATTTTTTTTTTTTTTTCTTTTTTGCCGGAACTTTTTTTTTTTTTTTGTCAATGCACACCTCCCCAATACCTCCCCAATGCCCGAGTTGTCTCTCTTGCATCCATAGTGTAGAGATGGCGCCACACCCTCAATTGTGACGTCATTTTTACATCCGGGGAGAATGCGACCGAATTTGCCTTTTGTATACTACTGCCATCGTTGATCAATCAGCCAAGATATCTCCTACCATTCAGATTGGAACCGGCTGGAAAAGACCGTAAGTAGGCTTCTTATCGCTATGTGCAACCTTAAACAACGAGCCGAGCCCGGCGGGAGATATCTCTTCCACAAGACAAGATGACCAGGTCGGATCCTAATTCACAAAAGAAGACAATCATCAGTCCAGAAATCTACGCCCAAACAGAACAGAAGCCCATTCAATACGAGCAGAAGCGCTTCTTCAACGATGAATTCAACATTCTCTCGAAAACTCAAGATAGAGAAACATAAACAGGCCTAGTTCAATTTTCAAGCTTGACCCTATTCTTGTTGACCATGTTCTACGGACGTTTGGATAAGCTGAATTATTCTTCGAAGCTAAACATCGAGGAGTATGGGAGCGCATTATACGTTCGGTGCGCAACATCCTCTACTCGCTTCTCAAGGAACAGAACATCAAGTTGGACGATGAATCTATGCAGACACCTTTCTGCGTGGTTGAGGCCATCCTCAACAATATACCCATTTCAACCTTACTTTACCAGCCCGGTGATCTTCAAGCGCTGACGCCAAACCATCTCCTGCTCTTACAACCCGGAGGGTACCACCGGGATTGTTCTCAAAGACCGATAGATATGTAAAGAGAAGATGGCGACAAGTGCAATACTTGACCGATCTTTTTTGGAGTAGATGGTCGCGGGAATACTTGAACCTTCTCCAGGAACGACAGAAGTGGGAAATTCCCAAGAGAAATCTTCAAGTGAATGATATTGTTCTCTTAGTAGACAGTTCACCACGAAAGTCATGGGTTCTTGGTTGTGTCATGGAAGTAATCAAGGACAAGAAAGACTATGTCAGAATAGTTAGAGTTAAAACCAAGTCATCCACCTTGCTCAGATCAGTAGACAAGCTTTGTCTGATCACAGAAGCTAACTGTTATGACTATTTTGTTATGTACGGTAACTGAAAGCACGTAGCTATTCCATAGTAGGGTAAACAACTTGAATGATATTGTTTACGAATATTTGACCATTCGCTGTTAAATGTAAGAAATGGTTCGCTTGCCTTCTCCAATTCGGGGGCCGGCGTGTATTGGTCAACAACTGTACAGAATACTTTCTCTTATTGTACATACAATTCTGTATACTCCATTCAAGGGGAGCTACTCTTGTGGTCATTTTTGCATTCCCACTCCACGTGCGTTATTTGTTGAAGCATTATGGCAGCTCCCAGTAAAAACACGTTGTGAAACTAGGAAGATTTGGAGGTCCACAAAACGGTAAACCCATAGTTTTGTCATCTGTTTTTGAGAGATTTTGTATGTGTATGAGTTTATGCTTTGTATGAATAGTGCTTTAGCTGTACAAGTAACTGTCCGGGCTCAGTTTGGCTTTTTTTTTGATGTTTGTCATTTGAGTGGTAAATTTTCCTTCGCCATGGAAACAAACTCCATTACAAAAACAACGCCATGATAAATGAGTTTGAGCTACAATACATTAATTATGGCCTACACTTCATCTTGTCGTATACTTTTGCGATTTATTGTATTTTCTTGTGTAAATGATGAACAATTGAGCAAAATACTGCTCGTTTAATGTCAAAATCTTCACGTGTCATGTCAAAATCTTCACTCATCATGTCAAATGTTGTTTTGTGTCAGTTCATGTATATATCGTGTGTTATTCTAGTGTAAATGTTTTAATGCCATATCTCGATGTGAATATAAGTTACACAACACGCTCTAAGCATAGTCAACTAGAAGTCAAGTTGTTATAAGGCTTTTGTCGCCCTTTCTGGACGATCAATATCGACGAATAGCAATATTGACCATTGCTATTTATGTTTTTTTATAATAACCTTTCTGCAAATAAGTAAGGTTCTGTTTTTATTATTGTTTCAGTCAATCACGTTCACTGTTCACAGTTACAGTATGGTTAACAGGTCTCACTACCAGGCTTCACATCAGAGTGTACAATTATCAGATATGTTAACAGATGTACACATTCCATGAAGAACTGAGAATTAAAATTCAGATGAAGTGAACATACAAGTGCATTGCATTTAACTGACTCTGTAGTTTCTACAAGTAATACACGAACACATAAAACGAAATCCATTCTACATATATTCCTGATAGTCTGTTTGTCGAACCGCTGATCCGCGACTAGAGTTCTGTGCAAAAAATACAGGTGTATCGAAGTAGTTCAGCTGTATCTGTTTTATTCGACATGATAGCCCGTAAGCTATGTTTGTGACACGAAAACTGCGAATGACCAGGCTATCGAGATAAAAACATAAAACAAGACAGCAGTAATTTATGGAAAAAAAATTGTAGGGTAGTTCTTGAAAAACATTGCAGCTGTCCATCAGGCCATATGTCTGATCTGATCGATTACATCTTCTGATTGAAATATATGTTTTGGCATACGATAGACTCACACTGCAGCACCGGTTTATGACCGTTATCATGTATAGCCAATAATGGTTTCTGTTTTCAGGCGAAAACAGGATATCAGTTCCAAGTGCTTCAATTGTATTAAGATCAAAAATAGAAATTGAATAATGAACGTCTGAAAATGCTTGTCAAAAGAACAACACCCATTGAGATGCAGCCGACCTCAACAATTGATCAAAAACGCGACCGGAAAACCAGTTAATAGCTATGTGAACCTCCTCGGGCGTTTTGCATTTGGACGGTTGAAATCAAGTTCGGTTCTTTATGTTCCCCAACTGAACGTACGGTTTTACACAAAACCGCGGCCAAACCGCATCACCGCGCATGAATACATTTTCTTTTTTTTTTCTTTTTTGCCGGAACTTTTTTTTTTTTTTTGTCAATGCACACCTCCCCAATACCTCCCCAATGCCCGAGTTGTCTCTCTTGCATCCATAGTGTAGAGATGGCGCCACACCCTCAATTGTGACGTCATTTTTACATCCGGGGAGAATGCGACCGAATTTGCCTTTTGTATACTACTGCCATCGTTGATCAATCAGCCAAGATATCTCCTACCATTCAGATTGGAACCGGCTGGAAAAGACCGTAAGTAGGCTTCTTATCGCTATGTGCAACCTTAAACAACGAGCCGAGCCCGGCGGGAGATATCTCTTCCACAAGACAAGATGACCAGGTCGGATCCTAATTCACAAAAGAAGACAATCATCAGTCCAGAAATCTACGCCCAAACAGAACAGAAGCCCATTCAATACGAGCAGAAGCGCTTCTTCAACGATGAATTCAACATTCTCTCGAAAACTCAAGATAGAGAAACATAAACAGGCCTAGTTCAATTTTCAAGCTTGACCCTATTCTTGTTGACCATGTTCTACGGACGTTTGGATAAGCTGAATTATTCTTCGAAGCTAAACATCGAGGAGTATTATACGTTCGGTGCGCAACATCCTCTACTCGCTTCTCAAGGAACAGAACATCAAGTTGGACGATGAATCTATGCAGACACCTTTCTGCGTGGTTGAGGCCATCCTCAACAATATACCCATTTCAACCTTACTTTACCAGCCCGGTGATCTTCAAGCGCTGACGCCAAACCATCTCCTGCTCTTACAACCCGGAGGGTACCACCGGGATTGTTCTCAAAGACCGATAGATATGTAAAGAGAAGATGGCGACAAGTGCAATACTTGACCGATCTTTTTTGGAGTAGATGGTCGCGGGAATACTTGAACCTTCTCCAGGAACGACAGAAGTGGGAAATTCCCAAGAGAAATCTTCAAGTGAATGATATTGTTCTCTTAGTAGACAGTTCACCACGAAAGTCATGGGTTCTTGGTTGTGTCATGGAAGTAATCAAGGACAAGAAAGACTATGTCAGAATAGTTAGAGTTAAAACCAAGTCATCCACCTTGCTCAGATCAGTAGACAAGCTTTGTCTGATCACAGAAGCTAACTGTTATGACTATTTTGTTATGTACGGTAACTGAAAGCACGTAGCTATTCCATAGTAGGGTAAACAACTTGAATGATATTGTTTACGAATATTTGACCATTCGCTGTTAAATGTAAGAAATGGTTCGCTTGCCTTCTCCAATTCGGGGGCCGGCGTGTATTGGTCAACAACTGTACAGAATACTTTCTCTTATTGTACATACAATTCTGTATACTCCATTCAAGGGGAGCTACTCTTGTGGTCATTTTTGCATTCCCACTCCACGTGCGTTATTTGTTGAAGCATTATGGCAGCTCCCAGTAAAAACACGTTGTGAAACTAGGAAGATTTGGAGGTCCACAAAACGGTAAACCCATAGTTTTGTCATCTGTTTTTGAGAGATTTTGTATGTGTATGAGTTTATGCTTTGTATGAATAGTGCTTTAGCTGTACAAGTAACTGTCCGGGCTCAGTTTGGCTTTTTTTTTGATGTTTGTCATTTGAGTGGTAAATTTTCCTTCGCCATGGAAACAAACTCCATTACAAAAACAACGCCATGATAAATGAGTTTGAGCTACAATACATTAATTATGGCCTACACTTCATCTTGTCGTATACTTTTGCGATTTATTGTATTTTCTTGTGTAAATGATGAACAATTGAGCAAAATACTGCTCGTTTAATGTCAAAATCTTCACGTGTCATGTCAAAATCTTCACTCATCATGTCAAATGTTGTTTTGTGTCAGTTCATGTATATATCGTGTGTTATTCTAGTGTAAATGTTTTAATGCCATATCTCGATGTGAATATAAGTTACACAACACGCTCTAAGCATAGTCAACTAGAAGTCAAGTTGTTATAAGGCTTTTGTCGCCCTTTCTGGACGATCAATATCGACGAATAGCAATATTGACCATTGCTATTTATGTTTTTTTATAATAACCTTTCTGCAAATAAGTAAGGTTCTGTTTTTATTATTGTTTCAGTCAATCACGTTCACTGTTCACAGTTACAGTATGGTTAACAGGTCTCACTACCAGGCTTCACATCAGAGTGTACAATTATCAGATATGTTAACAGATGTACACATTCCATGAAGAACTGAGAATTAAAATTCAGATGAAGTGAACATACAAGTGCATTGCATTTAACTGACTCTGTAGTTTCTACAAGTAATACACGAACACATAAAACGAAATCCATTCTACATATATTCCTGATAGTCTGTTTGTCGAACCGCTGATCCGCGACTAGAGAGTTCTGTGCAAAAAATACAGGTGTATCGAAGTAGTTCAGCTGTATCTGTTTTATTCGACATGATAGCCCGTAAGCTATGTTTGTGACACGAAAACTGCGAATGACCAGGCTATCGAGATAAAAACATAAAACAAGACAGCAGTAATTTATGGAAAAAAAATTGTAGGGTAGTTCTTGAAAAACATTGCAGCTGTCCATCAGGCCATATGTCTGATCTGATCGATTACATCTTCTGATTGAAATATATGTTTTGGCATACGAAAGACTCACACTGCAGCACCGGTTTATGACCGTTATCATGTATAGCCAATAATGGTTTCTGTTTTCAGGCGAAAACAGGATATCAGTTCCAAGTGCTTCAATTGTATTAAGATCAAAAATAGAAATTGAATAATGAACGTCTGAAAATGCTTGTCAAAAGAACAACACCCATTGAGATGCAGCCGACCTCAACAATTGATCAAAAACGCGACCGGAAAACCAGTTAATAGCTATGTGAACCTCCTCGGGCGTTTTGCATTTGGACGGTTGAAATCAAGTTCGGTTCTTTATGTTCCCCAACTGAACGTAAGGTTTTACACAAATGGTGACACAAAACAGAAAACGCAGACAAAGTAACACATTTTGAATACTGAAATAATGAACATTTCGGCTTAAGTCAGATATATTCTATTCTTTCTGTAAACCGTTGTATCAGTTTAAGTGATGTCCTGTTACGTCAAATTCCAAGGTCAAATACTCAAAGACTTTCAAGTCGTGACTGAACTTCAAGGCCAACTTCGAGATCTGACACTTGCAGTGACCTTGTGACGTCATTTAGGTGCCATTTAGGGTCACGTCACTCAATGTGTAGTCGGATTATATTAACCGTTCAGGAGCTAATCCCAAACTGTATCATCATCTAGAGAGAAAATAGATCAAAGATAACTACTCGTTCATACTACCTAAGTGTCTGAGAAAGCATAACTACATCATGACCCCATACAAAACCTGGCGAACCCTCAATTTTCCTACAATATGCTTCATTTTGGATGGACACTGACGACGAACAAACCGTCTTCGGGGGGAGAATTCCAAACATGCTTAAATCTCAGCGGTGGTAACGCAGTCCTTTATTGGACAACAGATTTCATTCGCGATACAATGATATGTCCAAAATATTCTGATATGTTGAACAATATTTGAACCCGCTCCTGTCAAAAGAAATAGGGGAAAGATTATGAGAATGAACCGAGTCTCAGACGGTGTCCTATGTGATGAGCGCCTGTCGCCGACACCGGGGCAGGACGGTATTTTCTTGGGATTAATGTGGAACAAACCCGTCATTTAGCAGGTTCTTTCTTCTGTATTTGCTACCCTTTAACCACAACCCAAAGGAAAAAAAAGAGCTCAGCTTTGGTCACACAGGGTGACTTCCTGCCATAGTATTTTTTTATTAATTAACTCACACATTGTTTCTATTGGAGTAGTCTAGCTTCCTAATCAGCAGGTTCTTTCTTCTGTCGCGATGGGAGGAAACGCACGAAGACAGAAACTTGGCTAAGGCGATTAGTGTCATTGATTCCCGACTTTCATTATATGTTGTGAAAGTCTACAGAACACAGGGCCGCCTATAGGCTCTGGAGATCTAGACGGCCAGAGAAGTGTTCAGAGTCATTTTTGGCAAATTAACCCTATCTGGCCTGGGCTTTTTGGGACCTGTCCAGTCCTGGGGGGACTGAAATGCCCCGCCCCCCCTCCCTCTAATTATTTGTCTTATCCCTTGAGCTAGGGGGCATAAACTTACCACACTATACCCCTGGGTCAAGCTCTACCAGAAAATGTGAAAATCCAAGATGGCCACTCTGATGACGTCACAGTGACGTCATTTTCAAAAACGACATTTTTTGGTCGATTTTTCGGTCGGATTTTCCGAATTTCTTATTTATGTAATTTCTTCGCAAAAACTGCATGATAAATTAGTCAATATCAATGTGATGTGAAATAAAATAGTTTTTGCCCACTTTTCATCGCGGAAAAGCAGAAATTTTGAAGAAATGTGACAAAAACGTCACTTTTCTGGTACACCACGTGGCCGCCATCTTGAATTTGCTCATGATCCTCTGCTCAGGGGATTATGCAAATGGGCTCAAAATGACCCCAATATGATGAATTATAAAGTCCGGGAGTTTCAGCACTCCATTTTTCATAGTTCCGGAGACAGCACAGAAAGTTTCGTAGGAGGGGCCATAATAGCCCCCCCCCTCCCCAGGCCAGGTAGGGTTAAACATATTTATTTTTCCCTAAACTAATTAACCAGTATATATGCCTCGACCAAGTTTGGCCTAGAGGTATCCCCTTACTGTCTTATTATTCTCTATATCTGGGAAACCGATTCACCTACGTTTACCAAGCTTGGTGAACTGATGTATCATGTCGTGAAAACAAGCTTATCAGTATCGAGGGGAAGCATGCCTTTTTGCAAAAGTGCCATTTTTCAAATAAGGCCACTGTTTTCTTGATGTACAGTAGGCTAGGCGTCCACCTGTATATGTTGTGATATAAAGCAAACTTAATAATAATTCAGCTGTTCACTCTATGATAACCAGGTACATCAGAATCAAAGTATGCTATAGTTTGACTGTTAAACTTGTGCGAGAAATTCAAACACGCCTCCAAGATTGATGCTTAACTATCCTGGCTTTATTTATACATGTATTAATTGCCAATATCAGGCGTATCAGAAGATGAGTCACAGATTACTCAGAATGCTGTTTTGAGTTATGTACCCCGCCACCCGGACAGGGCTGGACCATGACTGGTGTTTTCGGCAGATATGGCTACTTTTTCATGAAGTGATACTTGGCATTGTGCCATGCTGGGGATACTATCCCTATATTCAGCCAAGTGCATAGGTTGTGCCACCTTCACATTTTGTTTTCTATCTTTCATCTTTAATTCTAAAACTGCTTGGTGTGAACTCATTTGTTAGATAAAGGTAGTATTTGACTTCCTCTATTTTTCATGCAGAGCTTTTTCATCGTCAAGTTAAGCCAAAGGATGAGGACAAACAGGTGGAAGTCTAAGAAAACTTAGGGCGAGGAGAATGAATCAACAGTTTCTTCACCTAAACGATTCAAGCTGGGTGCGGAGAAGACCCAGGGGAAGGCGCAAATACTAGCTACCGTGGATTATGAGGAACATCTTCAACAAATCAAGAAGGAAGTTACACATCTACAGACTCTCGAGAAAGAAACGAGAGTGAGTCGGCAAAAATGGCAGACCACGTTAGATGCTGGGAAGTTTGCGCTCATAATCCAAAAGTTCCCGTGTTTTGAGGAGGGCAGTTTTGTATGTACATATATAATCACTCTGATTAGTTAATTTCAGTTTGGGATGCCTACTGTTGTTAACATTCGCAATGAAAGATATAGCTGGCTTCAAGACTTAGTGCTGCGATCTAAAATAGTAACCGTGGCAATTTTTGTTAGCTTGATATCTCAGGATAACATGAAGTACATGTAGGCCTATCAGATTTGACTAACTCTGCTCAGTGGTATTCTGTATGTGACCTAGCTCACGTTCCGATGCATGTTTATCGGCCCTGAATTCTGGATGTTTAGATGACAATTAGTTGCAACCGTGTGCTTCATTTCTCTATCAGAAATGCTGGTTGAATCTTGAACAATCTGCATGACAATCCGATCATCTTCATCTTCCCTCTGCTTGCAATACATTACAAACCAGGGAAAGTGACATACATGTAGATGACATATTCAGGGATTGAAATGGCGGCCTGCAAAGGCCATGTGGAAGTTTACCTTCTAACAAAATTTTGTGACAGATATTGTTTTTATATGCAGGGGATTCGCTGATGATCATGTTGATCGACGAGAAAGATAGAATACTTTTTTTTTCTAAACAAAATACGTCGTAGTGATCGAATCCGCCTTTTGCGCTATTCCTAATGCCGGTTTAGCTATCTGCTACTGTAAACATGTGCAGGAGGGAAAGCGAGTATTGTATTTCGCCTCGTTTCGTCAGATTTTCTCACTGATGGAGACGTCCTTGGTAGTTTACGTAAGTATACACAGGCAAAATTTCACCGTGAAGTACTGGTATATAATGTCGGTGCAGTTACCGTTTGGTTACCTACAGGTGACCTATGAGTTACTGTTAGGTAACTGAACCAACATTACATTTCAGTACTGTAAAGTTCTGACTGAACAGTACTGTGCAGTTACCTACCAGTTACTATTATTGTCGTTACATTGGTTTCCTTTCAGTTACTGATCAGTATCTATTGAGTAACTGGTTGGTAACCGCTCGAATTCGAACTTTGCAGTACTGCGAAGTTGTGACTGGTAAGTAACTGATAGGTTGCTGATAGGTGACAAATCGTTTGTGACCAGGCAGTTACCAACATGTTACTGCTAGGTTACCATGCAGTTACTGTTCAGTACCCTAAAGGATACAAGTTGATAGGTTACTGTTCAGTTACAGCTCAGTTACTGACTGGCAACCAAGACCTTAAACTGATAAGTTTCTTTTCAGCTACTGATTGGTAACCTATATATTTACTGATAGGTTCCTCTTCAGTTACTGTTCTGTTACCATTCAGTTACTGATCAGTAACCTAAAGGTTGCATGTTGAATGGCTACTGTTCAGTTACATATCAGTTTCTGACTGGTAACCAAGATATTAAATCTATCGGTTACTGTTCCGCTACTAACTGGTAACCTGTATGTTACTGATAGGTTACTGATAGGTTACTGATAGGTCACTGTTGGATTACTGCTAGGTTACTGATAAGTTACTGTTCAGTTACTGTTCAGTTATTTATTTACGGTACTGAATATATTCCACATTACATTTCAATGTTAACCAATAGAACTGTCCATGAATGATCACGTTCTGAGTATTTATTCCACAGTTAAACTCAAAAGTTAGATGTTGATACTACTGAAGTTTGAGAAGGAGTAATTTTATGCTGCAAGAAGCTCATCGGTTACTGTTAATCATCACTTAGTTTTTTACTCATTTTTTTGGTTGTTTTGTTGGTTTTTCTGATTGTTTTTTTGCTGATGGAAGTAAGAATATTGCTCGTATTTTTGCAAGGCCTATATATTTATGTGATCAAAAAGATTTTACCACCCACCTGGGATTATTTCATCTCCATCGTTAAGATCTTGGAAGTTATAGCGTCATGCGAGTCCTGACTGCGTGTCAGACATTTTGACAGTCTGGTTCTCGATACTGCGTTGTGCGTATTATAGGGCCTGGGGTGCCCGATATGACAGGAAGCCGATAAAACAGTTTTAGAGCGGGAACGTATCATATGACGACGCAAGACTGACGACGGTGATTCCCATAGGACATTCCTGTGCGCCGTGTGCGTCGGGACACTGACAACTTTGAGCAAAAGACTCATGTTTTACAGATTTTTTTTTGAAGTGGCGAATGCGTGAGATTTATAGGTGGCTGCGTGAGAGCGCGAGATTGAAGCCCAATGCGTGAGTCTCACGCCGAATGTGTGAGACTTGACAGGTCTGTGGCTATGAATACGTATAAATGGTTCTTTTGTGTCAAATATGTCTATATTGTTTACTTTAATCCTAATATGAGGTGCTTGCATACCATTGTGAAAAATTCTGCCTGTCCGGAATAATTCCCCGAATCCCCATGTTCTGAACTCCAAAGTCGCAAGAGCATGAACGTGACAGGGAGACCACTCCCCAACACCAGTAGGGGGCGCTTCAGGTACCGTAACGTAAGCAGACGGCACAGGGAATGACAGGGAAAGCACGGAAGTTTGAGCTCCCAAGAAAGACAGCAGAAAACGTATTTTTTGCGTGACAGTGAAGTATTCTGTGCTAAAAACGAGGACAGGGAGGTTGACGATTTTCAGATCAATAAGGATGAGTGAGACTGTGAGTTGATCGAGCGCCAGGCCAATCCAATGAACCAGTGAACAACAACAACGCCAAGATGAAAATCAAGTTGCGAGTAAACATGCAATGATGCATTCACCCCACTAAGCCAAAAGAAGAATATATCCCAAATATAACCAGGTACCGTATCTACATATAGGCCCTATCGGGTTAAGTCTTATTTCTATCAGCAGCACATTGTAACAGCTTCTCTGATCACGGCTATGCCTAGTTCAACAAGCTGAACCCTGCTGACATTTAATTTTGTGATATTGACAATGTCACAAAATTAAATGTCAGTAGGGTTCAGCTTGTTGAACTAAGTTACTCCGGCTTAATAAGCCATTTCATAATCCCAGAAGTACCTCATATTACCGCATACTGGAGGCATGTAGCCAGGCGCGAGACTGAGGGGCAGGTTCACGTATAGCCAAGTTGACATGGCTTCGTACGTTCCTACTACGCCATGAGTCCTCTCATTGAACTTACATGTACACTCCGGGATCACACGGCTCCAGGAGTCGTTCGGCTCTATCCGGCAATAAATCAACCCCTCCCAACTCTCTGTCTATTGTTTTTATCGAGTTCGGCAATCAGTTTGATTGCCGTGAAGAGCTCGTCCGTCTGCAATCAATCTTCAAACATCAACGGTCGTTTGAATTCCTTGTCTCTGCCGCCATGTTATTCATACGGGTCACGTGATCGGCACGCTACGATATGGCCGCGACAAAACTGCCCGGCGGAACAAACCCGTTCAAATCAGCTGTCAAAATGCGCACGTGGATTCTTCAAAGATTGTTACCAAACATGATTATGTATTAGCTAAAGTTAACTGTATTTGTTAATTTTGAGAGTTTATTTCCTCAGTAATACTGTAATATTATACATTTTATTTTTGTTTAAAAGTGAAATATTGTAAACATTCTAAAGCTATTTATGTTAAAGAGGTCATGTTAAACAATTGAACATTCTACAGTATGCATATAGGTTGATCTTAAAGATGATATCATGTTAAATAAATTATTTGGTGCATGTACCTGTTTGGTACTGCGGCTGTGACATTCACAGCTGAAATTGAAAACAATCGGAGAATTTCGTCTTTCATTTTTTGTGTACATGTGGCAGTTAGGAACAGAAAGGCAGCATCTTCCATAACTGGGCGCAACCAAGTTATCAAAAGATAATCTTTCCTGAAGCTTTCTCCCCTGAAAAAGAAGACATGAAATATTGAACATATTGATAATAAGATAAAATATAAGCTTCATTTTTTTCAACTTGAGCATGTACTTTTAAGTTAACTTGACTGTGAATGTAATCCATTTGGTACCATTGGATGACACAATGCACTTCATCGATAGCCACCATGCACACCATCTTTCTGAAAGTCATCTGTCTCAGTACTTCACTCCACGTTTCTGTATTTACAGCTTCAGGGGAGATAAACACCACTGAGTACTGACCCATCTTGATACCTTGAAAGAGACAATAACACATATATACAATGTTAATGGTCTATCTGTCCTGTAAGCTTACATGTCAGGCTCATCAGATACGGATAACCATATAGTCTGTCTGGGTGAGAGTCTAGACAGGAGGCTTTTCAGTAATGTAATGACCTGAACAATAACTTGCATCAAAGTTAATATGATATGGTTTACTATTTATATATTCATATAATTCAAGTAAATTCGGTTCAAGTCTTTGATACCCTTTATGGTTTCATCTGACATTTCAGATAGCTGTAATATTGCTGCTGCCCTGATGCCTTGGGCGGCTAAGGCAGCCACTTGATTTTGCATCAAACTTCTCAATGGAGATACCACCAGACTCAAATGGCATGATTCTGGATTAATCTGAAACAAGGATCAATAAATACAATAATAAGTGCAGTACCGGTATATAAATTATACTATAATTTATTAATGTACGGTTTCTGTTAAACCTCAAATTGAATAATTGTTGTGATTCTGAGTTAAGATATTCAAGCCTAAGTAAGCTGAGAGTGTGAGCAAACAAATAGATTGCAAATTTAAAGACCATACTTTATGAAATATGTAAATAATATGCAACACACACGTACACTCACGTTTTTTTGTTGCTCTATTACATTAATTGTTGTTGTTGTGAATTAATTTGTGCTACTTCTATGGGAAAATGTTATTTCAGTGGTCTGTCAAAAATCTATTCATACTTATTTCATACTTACCACATCCAACAGCAGTGGTGGAATCACATAGGTGACTGATTTTCCGAAACCAGTTCCCAAAATTCCCATGCAATCCTTTTTATTGAGGATTGCTTGAATGATTGAAACCTGCTCAGGTTTCAGGTCAAAATCAATTTTGTACTTATGCTTAATTCCTTGGAAGAGGGCAACGATTTCTTGGTACTCCATTCTTCTTGGTAGTTTTGACTGCTGATTTGAACGGGTTTGTTCCGCCGGGCAGTTTTGTCGCGGCCATATCGTAGCGTGCCGATCACGTGACCCGTATGAATAACATGACGGCAGAGACAAGGAATTCAAACGACCGTTGATGTTTGAAGATTGATTGCAGACGGACGAGCTCTTCACGGCAATCAAACTGATTGCCGAACTCGATAAAAATAATAGACAGAGAGTTGGGAGGGGTTGATTTATTGCCGGATAGAGCCGAACGACTCCTGGAGCCGTGTGATCCCGGAGTGTACATGTAAGTTCAATGAGAGGACTCATGGCGTAGTAGGAACGTACGAAGCCATGTCAACTTGGCTAGTTCACGTACATGTGTTTTTTTCACAAGAGCCAGAAAAGCCATCATCTTGGGAAGCGTACTTGCGCTAAAATGCTAAAATTATTCTAACCCTGGCGTTGTTGGCTCTCGTGAAAAAACGCATGTGCGTGAACCTCCCTTCAGTCTCACGCCTGGCATGAATATGCGGTAATATGCGGTACTTCTGGGATTACGATGTGGCTTATTAGTTGGTGGGGGGTATTTTTTTTTCTGGGTCTTCAGTGTGCTTAATATTCTACAGTTAATTTTCAGTCTCATCAATTTCAGGGCATCTTTCGGGCATTCTTCCGGAAATTTAATTTCCCAAAATGTTCTTTTAAAAATGTTTTATTCTTCGCAAGGCCCCCTACACCGGTCATTTTGATGTCACAATAAAAAATTCATGATAATTCTATTTCATCCACATTCAAAGATATGTGTAAACTGTCGTTCTCTCCATCTTCGTATTGATCAAGTATTGTGGAATAGAAAGATATTAACATGCAATGCACATATCTTAGACTTGGGATTTCTGCTGACAACCACTGTCAACCGAGGTTTCACTTTCTATATCTATCTTATTACTACAGATGTGGACATTGCAAAGCCGGATATGAAATCCATCATGATATATTGTGGTCCAGTTTATGAAGGCTTACTGAGATGCTGGTGAAGATCTTTCAGTAAGTAAATCACTTCCTGTCCTACTAGATTTCTGTGTCTTAGAACTCCATTCTAGTAACTCATGGGATGCATCAAAATGAATTTCATTTTCATATATGGTTAATTTGGAAATTTAAATACTAGGCTTGTTTCAGATAATCATTATCATAATAGAGTGAGAAGGCATTAAGTAGATTGGTGGGAGGGGGCGGGGACAATTTTCCACCTCAGTTATGCCAGTAAACAATGGTAAAATGTTTCAGAGAGTGAGAGGCCCATCTTTCATCTGATTGCCTAATAGGCAGACTGTTGAATACAACAATAATAGCTTGGATTAATATGTTCTCTACCTCAGTTGAGAGAATCAGCCAAGTCAACAACAGCAGAACAGGAGCAGGATAACTTCACTGATCTTTTGATATGGGTCAAAGAGGTGGAGGAGGTATCGAAAATTAGATTAATCTATCCAGGACTTACAGCAGATAGAAATGGTGAGTCAATGAAGCAAAGGCTAGAATGGGGGGGGGGGGGGATTTGGCTTAATGCCACACTCAAGGTTGTTTCACTATGGTGACAATCAGTTTTGTTTGGTGGAGGAAGCCGGAGTACCCGGAGAGAACCACCACCCGTCAGCGACTAGAATAGGAAGATATATTCTTGGTTTGAGGAATTTTGAGATGGAGAATGTAATTTAAATTTCTAGTTCAATATGATTTCAAGATACAAAAACAATCTGTGGCTCCTAGAAAATGTGTGAGAAATTGAACAAAGTCTCTTTTGTCCACAGGGACCATTTTGGGATATTCCACTTCCAATTAAGAACACAAAAGAGCCAGCACTGTGGCATTTTGGTATGGGAGTATTTGTTGTTTCAGTTGAGAGCTTGAATGCACGATCTCGAAAGTTTTGTACAAAGAGTACCAATATGCAGAAACTGATCTCCTGTTTAATGAATGATGCTGCATGTACAATTCAAAATGCAGAAAAGCAGAAAAATTCAGTCAGTAATTGTCCTTTGTCCTGTCTCAAACATGAGTGGTGTGACTAACGTCACAGGACCTACGAAGTAGGGTGAGGAAGACGACTCGGGGATCAAAGCGTAATGTTATAGGTCACCTAGATGACTTGAGGGTCCAAGCGTAATATTATAGGGCACCTAACTAAGACAAATTTTCATCAAAAGTACGTCAGCTCAGAACTTGCTGGTAACAGTCCCCTAATGCACGTTCATGCCAAAAATCAAGGTTCTAATGTCAACGGTTCTCCTTATTTTGCTGACGAAACGATTCGGATGGACTCACTCATTAATACCGGACAATTTGCAAATGAGAGCCTACTTCGTAGGAACATGTATTTTATGCCTGTAAGATTTACGATTTGTGGGTGAGGTCATATAAAGCTGTAAGATTCTATAGTTCAAGCCTTTCTATTACTGAAAGGCACCCTTAGACTCAATCATTCTTGTTCCCAGACAGACTATTCATGTCCTTTGTTTTGTGACACTTACATGAAAGATGGGCCACATGGGCTACATTTGTGTTTTTAACTTTATGGGTGAGTGAGTGAATAGGGTTTAACGTCGCTTTCAACATTTTTTTCAGCTATATCACGATGGGGAGGGAAGGGAGGGGAGGGGGAGAGGCAGGGGAACCTACTTGTAACAGAGCAGATCTAATGCTGACATTTTATAGTGCTGTCCCACTGAAATATCATGCCGTAGGCAGACATGACACCCCACTCAGTCACATTATACTGACACCGAGCGAACCAGTCCTTGTTCTATCCTCTTAATGCTGAGCGTAAGCGAGGGAGCAACAAGTTCCATTTTCAAGTCTTAGGTATGACCCGGCCTGGGATCGAACCCAGTACCTACTTTTGAATACTTTACTTTTACTTTATGAGCCCAGCTATGCGACTCTTCAACTATTAATGTAATTAGAATTTCAAATACATAAATTGTCTAAATATTCCTAACATGTTGCAAGATTATATTACCTTAAAATTTATTGGATTACTAATATTGTGGAATAGAAAGATAAGCCCTATTCATATACATCTAAATGGCAAATAACCAATTTTATAACCTGAATTTATAACTCAACCAGGCAAGGGATACTTCCAGATCCTGAGTGAGATCCTGTGAGTGTGATAGCTAACCACTGAAGATGAAGAGGGCATCCCATATTTTGTAAGTACATTTACAAATTAATGAAAATAATATTTCTTCCTGGTTATATAACATTTAGGAATATACAATGATGCTATCATGATATTATCAAGTTAATCTATATGTAGCATTAACTTTTCTACCAGGGTTGTATAACAGTAAATAGTACATGCTGTGGTTATCACTGAATACCATTCACTGGTATATCTATCACCCACTGTTGTCATTTGAAAAAAACAACTGCAAAATGTTTATCTCTAAAATCGTCTGGCCTGGATGATGGCCTACCTAGATTTTGTGCAATAACTTCAAACTCTGTTTGGTTCTGGGTCTGGGGAGTTATTATCTGCAATACATCCCCAATGCAGCTTGCTGAATGATTCCAGTGGGTAATATACCAATGAAGACAAGTGGTGTGAAAATGGTGCTTTGGGTCACAGGAGCAGGGATGAGGCACTGACCTGAGAGGAGTGACGGATGAGGGTCAAAGGAGGGGATGGCAGGGCAGGGTCACTGATCAAAGGGGAGAAGAAAAGGGCACGGTCGAAGGAGGAGTATATAAGGGCAGGGTCAGAAGCGGAGAAGTTTTAAAATCGGAAATCATTATCAAGGTGCCAATCAGAATAATGTGACATGACTGCCATGTTTACTTTCATAGCTATAATTTGTAGAGCCCATGTCTGACGAGATATGACTATTTGTAAAGAGTCATTGACATATTTAACCCAGTGATACTCACTTGATACTCATAGAGAGAGGGATTTACCATATCCATTCCATTCCAATCATCATTTATAATAAACAACTATGTATTCAGATGAGCATTTGGTTATGTTATTAAGAGGATAATAATTTTGAAAATTTCAATGCACATGCTTTGCTTACGTGTGTCATAGCCAGACATTTATTATTTAGGCATTAAACATAGAATGTATCATCCGTCTCATAAATCAGTCTTAAGACTTTCTTTTTACCCATTTATTCCAGGCTAAATTTTGCATTTAGAGGTGGGAAGGGGGGAGTTAGTAAGAAAAATCTGATTTTCTTGTGTATGTAATACTTGAATCCTCCCTAGACTACATTTGTATTTTTTTCAGATCAGGGTGTTGTCATCAATATTGTTGAAAGAACAAATAATTACTAAATAAATATAACCGAACAGGTCTTATTGCCTGAGCATATGTATCCTGAATTATCGCAATTTCTTGTCTTTCAGATTGCAACACCAGTCAATGTGATTAACTGCTGAAGCAGAACAAGGAAGTCATCTGCTCCTACAACATTGCTGACCAATCCTGTCTGGCCAGGGAAGAATCATGGGGCAGAGTTGAGAGATGCTTATTGAACACTTGCGCACATCAATAACCTTCAACATTTTATCATCACAGCAAATCATTACCATACATTGATTATATGCGCCATCATGTTCATCGTTGCTGGAAACACTATAATTGACATATTATTACCATGATGAAACATACTGAATTTAACAATTCAGAGAGAGAGAATTGAGGTTTAACATCGCGTTCAGCATTTAACAATTGACTGTTTATACACCCATTCAAATAAATTGAATTGTGTATGATTTTGCAAGTATCAGCATGTATATTCAATATACAGTGAATACAATAAAGTGGTGTGAAATATAACAGTAGCTTTTGAATTGCTGGCCTCATGTAGTTCCGTGTAATGACCCCACACCCTTTGCACTAGCCAATCCGAACTTCAAACAGTGCTGTTCAAAACTGTTCCAAGGGGATAGGTATAGGGTGTGTGTACATGTATGTATGGCATCTTGCTCTTCATTGTATTAGGGCATCTGGCCTGGAACTGTATAGTGTACTCGTCGTTGGGTACCCCACACAACACTATGCAGAAAAACAAGCTTCATCAGTCTGTGCGTTGACGTCGAGTGAGGGCAAGTGATAAAACTGTTATTAAACTACCCCATCATAACTGTGCCTAGAGAGAGTTATCCCAATATCCCACACAATGCTATTTGTCAGACACTACCCGCGCAAGGGCACAATGATGTCACAGGTCAAAGGTCACCAGGAAGTGGCCTCAATTTCAGCTCACATCTCATCCAAAGATCGAAGGTCACACCACACATCCCAGTTGCTTTGTAGCTTTCATAGAATTGAAGTCCTGAATGTGCATGTGGCGATGATTTACCGTGACTGGTCAAAAGTCATCCAGAAGTAAGTCTGATCCCAGGCAGGCCAGGCGATGAGAGATTGGACAGTATGCTTTCTGTCAAGTGGTACCCCACATGACACACCGCTTTAACGAATGTGCATGCACACTGATGTTGCAGGTCAATGATTATTCGAAAGTGACATTGATTCATTGAACCTGAGCGGGTATTCCAACATCCATGCCTGGCCATGACATAATCAGCCCACCTGCATAACCCACAGAATAATACAGTGCAATACACTTGCTTTACTTCTAGCCTTGAATAAATGTCAATACATTATACTCCTTATTACTGTTTCAGTTTTGTTTTACTATTGTATATTTCCAGTACAGTTACAATGACATTATTTTATAGACTTTTTTTGTGGAGGGACTCCTGTAAGAATAGATTATAAGTGTTTGACCCTCAATATTTAAAGATTTATATATATATAAAAAATAGAACTAAAATATTTCATACAGTACTGAAGTATTACTGTACTGATACAGTTCTGAAATATTACCGTACTGATACAGTACTGGAACAGTACTAAATCAGTACTGTTTTATATAAGTTCTGTTTCAGTACAATTTCAGTACTGTTTCAGTACTTCAGTAGAAATGAGGTGACACTATGACACTATTTTTGCTGTGCATGACAGTATAAGCTGTTACCGATCAGTCACAAGTAGGTAACCTATCAGTAACGGGTCTGTAAAATTACATAGGTAACCTACAGGTAACTAATTGATGACCTATTGGTAACATACCAGTAGCATGCTAGTTACTGATCGGTAACTGAAATAACTTGATAGGTAAACAAAAGGATTAAGATAGGTTGCTAAGCTGTTACCGATCAGTACCAAGTAGGTAACCTATCGGTCACAGGTCCGTAAAATTACATAGGTAACCTAGAGGTAACTGATTGGTAACCTACTGGTAATGTACCAGTAGGATGCCAGTCACTGATCAGTAACAGGTCTGTAAAATTACATAGGTAACCTGCCAACAGCCTATAGGTAACTGATAGGTAACTGCTTAGTAACAGAGCCGCTGAACATATTAAAGGATGTGCACTATCCTTTACCTAAAGGTGACTGCACAGTGTTTGGTCTGTGACTGATCGGTGGCTGAACAGTAACTGAAACGACTTAAAAGCAATAGGTAACCTATCGGTATCATACCGGTAACAAGACAGTTACTGATCGGTCACAGGTTGAGAATTGATCAGTAACAGGTATGAAAAAATAGGTAGGTGACCTATTAGTAACCAATAGGTAACTGATAGATAACTACTGAGTAACTGAACCACCTAGCATTCCATGAGATATATGCAATATCAGTAACCTATATGTAACTGACAAGTACTGCTCAGGTACCTACCAGTTACCTATCAGTGGACAACTGAACAGTACTGTAAGGGGACCTTAACTACCAGTACTGCTCAGTTACCGACCGATAGGTAACTGATAGGTAACTGAGCAGTACTGCTCGGTGAAAGTTTGCCTGTGTAGTCATGACTAATTTTTACTCGTTTGTACAAGCATAGAAGTAAAGAAGCCGCTTTGTCAAGGAAATTGGGCAATCAAAGCTCGTCGTTGTTGTTATTATAAAACATGGTTGGTGGCCGGCAGTTCGGCCTGATTAAACCACACTCTACTGAAAACAATCAGCAGGGGCCAGTTTGTTTGATCCAAGTACTGTGAGAAATAATCGGATTCTTAGTTAACCCGACTACCATGTAGCTGTTAATGTAGTTGTTTGATTATAATGTATTAAACAAGAACCCAACCCGCCTCAGTTGGGACTGTTGGTAGTGTTTCATAATTTTATTGTGAAAAGACGCACTGAACAGGAAATTAATGTGCCATGTCTTCAACTTCTCATAAATACTGAGGAAGTAGTTTTTGCACTAATAGCTACTTATTTTTAATTATCAAATTATTATACCATGTATTTCTTCTGCAAAATGCATTGAAACAAATGTATATAATATATATCTACATATTCCTGTTCTGTCAATTATTTGCAATTTATCAAGAGAATAAATCATCTCAATATGATTAAAGCCGATTGAAGCCAGGAGAACCGCGACAATATTACCAGCGGTATGCCTCCACAATCCCTGAGTCGATGACACGCAAGTCTTTACTATAACTAAACAAATGTTTTATAACAACAACGACGAGCTTTGGTTGCCCAATTTGTTGACAAAGTGGCTTTTATTATGCTCGTACAAACGATAAAAATTAGGTTTGATGACTATACTTTTATTCGTAAACTACCAAGGACGTCTCCATCAGTGAGAAAATCTGACGAAACGAGGCGAAATACAATACCCGCCTTCCCTCCTGCACATGTTTACAGTAGCAGACGGCTAAACCGGAGCAGACCAAATGGTCGTGAGCGCTAGCGCCACCTTGCGGCCGAAACCGGCATGAGGAATAGCGCAAAAGGCGGATTACTGCACATCAAAATTTAGATTGATGATGAAAGCAAATTTATTCAGTGAAGACTATTATATCAACCGTCAAAACAAATGTGTATGTTTTCATTTCTACATGTTCTATGCGAATTCGATAGCATGACAGAAACCAATCCTGACGACCACAATGAAGAGAAACAGAATGGAGTGGATCATGAAGCATGTTGCTGAGAAAAAAGAGGCACCTGTGGTATGTATAATTGACCATGGCTTGTGAAATTCCAGCTTGGCTATTGCAAGTACACGAAACACATATATCAGATATATCTACAAAACAGAGTGTTACTTTGTGCCTGTGCAAGCATGATTTCATCCATGCTTACCCAGGTCTACTCGGTATCAATATAAGGTCCATGTACAGAAAAGCTTGTCTTCCAGGATACAAAAAGTAATTGAGATTCTCTATACAATGGTTAGCTACATGTATATCATTCCCATTTGTCATTTGTTTTTTTTTATATTTAAGCTGATATTTCATTACTTACTTCCAGGATGAAGATATGACGGAACCTGTAAGGAATTTGCAGCTTATCAACTATATGGAGAAGGCTGTGCAAGGGCAAAGGAAAATCGGCCAGGTGTGTGAAAGTAAGTGTGAAACTGGTGAATGCCATAGAATGGTTTAGAAGCAAATGCAGTTCTGTTGCTTCAAGAATTTGTGTTTATACAACCCTTTCGTATTAGGGGTGTCGGACGATGTTCAAAAGTAAGGGTACTTTCCCTGCACTTTTTGATAGGTTCCAGCGAAGCCCTTCATGAGAGGGTGCTGCTGATCCCGTGCGCAAATACAGGGGTAAAAGCGTTCGGTGTCCGGTTTTTCACGTATATTATCGTTCTATTAGCGTTTGAAACGCGTTTCAATAGCGTTTTGAACGCGTTTTGTATTCGTTTCGTTTGCTTCTCAAAGAACGCGTTTATAGCTCGCAAACGCGTTTGATCATCGGTTTGTTCATTTATCTTTCGTTTCGTTTCGCTCAAAACGCGTTTCACTAACGCGTTTATGAACGCGTTTGAAACGCGTTTTGGAAACGCGTTTCGAAACGCGTTTTATTGTTGTTGTTGTTAAATACGCATCACCGTCCACACCACGGTTGCTTCGTCGGGCAAGAATACTATTTGGTCTGGGTTTTTTTTATTTGTGCAATGGTTCGGCGACTGAGTGTTGATCAAAAGCCGCATGGGGTCAAGGTCAGGCGAAACGCTTTTTCGGTTCGATATCACACGCCTGACTAATCATTTCGCTTGGTACGGGAAGACAAATATTGTTTCGCTTGGTGAACGAAAAGATTCAAGCTTGCGTTTAAAACGCGTTTTGAAAACGCGTTTCGAAACGCGTTTTGGAAACGCGTTTGGAATGCGTTTTATTGTTGTTGTTGTTATAAGCATTACCGTCCACACCACGGTTGCTTCGTCGGGCGAGAATACTATTTGGTCTGGGTTTTTTTCTTTGTACAACGGTTCGGCGACTGAGTGTTGATCAAAAGCTTCATGGAGTCAAAGTCAGGCGAAACGCTTTTTCGGCACGGTATCACATGCCTGACTAATCATTTCGCTTGGTACGGGAATACATATATTGTTTCGCTTGGTGAACGTAAAGATTTAAGCTTAGCGCAATATATAAACGAAACGAATTACCGGACACAGAGCTTGTATATTAAAGGCTATGCCACATATATTTATAGCACAGGGATTATAATAGCGGCTAGGGAAAGCCCCCACACGTGGGATTCCTGGCATGGTTTGCAAAATAAAAACACAAATTTGCACGAGTCGAACGAAAAGAGAAACGCGTTCGAAACGCGTTTATAAAACGCATTCACAAACGCGTTTATAAACGCGTTTCGATCAGAGCAAACGCGTTTGACGAGGGAAACACGTTTTGATAAAATAAAAATTAAGCGATATTGAAAGCGTTTCGTTTCCAATAATCGTTTGGTAAGCGTTTGAAGCGCGTTTACATTTCGTTCCGTTCGCGTTTCGTTAGGTCAAACTAAACGAAAATAACCGGACACCGAACGCTTTTACCCCTGTACCTGGGTGTCAATCTGAGCTGATCTCATTGAAGTTTACATACATTTTCGTGATTTTATTACATGTATTTTTCTACTTTGAAGAGCATCCAGAACTTTGATGATTAAGGTGGCTCTCTTGTATCGGTAAAAGTCATTATGTACATTCATCCATACATCCGTAAACCCATCTACGAAACCGATTCACCTACTTGAACTCAATGAACGTATGTATCTTGTCGTAACCTTATTTCGAGTTGTTTCGTCTGGGACGTCGCTCAACAATAGCAACGTCCCTTTGACGTCGATCTCTCTTTCAGCAAATGGTGGTGCAGATTCTAATACATGGGAATATTTATAATTTGCAGATTTGTATTGCCTAATCAAGAATGTTCTTGCAGTATGTTGCACTACTTTTTTAATTGATACCTAGAGTAAATGCAATTATCCCACGAACAAATCTAAATCAATTTGTTTTACATAAATGGTATGTCTGCCTGTGTTATTTCACAGAATTTGCTCCACTTTTTGCGGTCGCAACAGTGCTGCCACGCAAAGGGACTTTACTATTGTGACGTGTGAGGTAAGGTCACAACTCGGAAATCCGCTATTGAAAACGAGTCGTGTCAGTTGATACTTTACTGAGTTATGTCCCTTTTTGTCTTATTATTTTCAATTTATCTGGAAAACTGGATAAGCTTATAAACCTTGTGTATTTTGTCGTGTACCAGAAGCCTATCTTGGGAACTATTTACGGAGTTTATCCCTTTTTTTAGTTTTATCTTCAATTTATCTGGATAACTGAATCAAATGCAGTCACCAAATTGATAAAACTTATGCAGGGCTCTCCATGACATTTGACTGATCACTCGCGCTCGCATGAAATATCCCAATGCAGAGTGATGGATTGCTCGCATCAAAACTTCAATGTATGATTCTTACTGAGGAGTTATAGCAAAACACTCGCCATTAACTCGCCTGAACTTAAGTTTTGAATCACTCGCCTTCATTTTACTCCTGGGGAGGCCTGTTATGTATCTTGCCTTGAATCACAAGCCTATCAGAAATGAGTCCTCTTACACCTGCCTCACATTAGATGTAAAATATGTATCTCTACTATCTTTGGTTGAAGGTCGTTACGCCTAAGAGACATAACAACTGTATACTAGACCATTAGCATCTTTGAAAATCGGTATTTTACCACACCAGCTTTCTGTGCAGAATAAACTGCAGTATTACACTCAAAATGTATTACAAATTCCTTCCAAAGCTATAAATCGGATATTTTGTATTCTAA
>JAVTVY010055456.1:0-30101 GCA_036873755.1 Hanleya hanleyi
GTCGATTTCTGAACCCGATTTCACCACATTCAAATAAAATCTGGAGACGCTTTTTTTTCTCCATGCCGTGGAACCAAAGTCTTGTCTATTCCCCGTTTGAATTACAAAGAAAAGCAAACAATTTTCAGCCCACAGCACGTGATATGGTCACCTCTATGACACCCCATATATGGGCAATATGAGCTTTTTGTTGAAGCAAAAAATGGTCGATTTCTGAACCCGATTCCACCACATTCAAATATGATCTGGAGACGCTTTTTTTCTCCATGCCGTGGAACCAAGTCTTGTCTATTCCCCGTTTGAATTGCAAAGAAAAGCAAACAATTTTCAGCCCACAGCACGGGATGTGGTCACCTCTATATTACACCATATATGGCAATATGAGCTTTTGTTGAAGCAAAAAAATGGTCGATTTCGAACCCGATTCCACCACATTCAAATATGATCTGGAAAGACGCTTTATTTTCTCCATGCCGGAACCAAGTCTTGTCTATTCTCCGTTTGAATTGCAAAGCAAAGCAACAAATTTTCAGCCCACAGCACGTGATGTGGTCACCTCTATGACACCCCATATATGGCAATATGAACTTTTTGTTGAAGCAAAAATGGTTTATTTCTGAACCCGGATTCCACCACATCTAAATATGATCTGGAGACGCTTTTTTCTCCATGCCGTAGAACCAAGTCTTGTCTATTCCCCGTTTGAATTGCAAAGAAAAGCAAACAACTTTCAGCCCACAGCACGGCACATGGTCATGTCTATAACACCCATATATGCATGGCAATATGAGCTTTTTGTTGAAGCAAAAATGGTCGATTTCTGAACCCGATTCCACCACATTGAAATATGATCTGGAGACGCTTTTTTCTCCATGCCGTAGAACCAAGTCTTGTCTATTCCCCGTTTGAATTGCAAAGAAAAGCAAACAACTTTCAGCCCACAGAACGGCACATGGTCATGTCTATAACACCCATATATGCATGGCAATATGAGCTTTTTGTTGAAGCAAAAATGGTCGATTTCTGAACCCGATTCCACCACATTGAAATATGATCTGGAGACGCTTTTTTCTCCATGCCGTAGAACCAAGTCTTGTCTATTCCCCGTTTGAATTGCAAAAGAAAAGCAAACAATTTTCAGCCCACAGCACGTCATATGGTCACCTCTATGACACCCCATATATGGCAATATGAGCTTTTTGTTGAAGCAAAAAATGGTCGATTTCTGAACCCGATTCCACCACATTCAAATATGATCTGGAGACGCTTTTTTTTCTCCATGCCGTGGAACCAGGTCTTGTCTATTCCCCGTTTGAATTGCAAAGAAAAGCAAACAATTTTCAGCCCACAGCACGTGATGTGGTCACCTCTATGACACCCCATATATGGCAATATGAGCTTTTTGTTGAAGCAAAAAATGGTCGATTTCTGAACCCGATTCCACCACATTCAAATATGATCTGGAGACGCTTTTTTTTCTCCATGCCGTGGAACCAAGTCTTGTCTATTCCCCGTTTGAATTGCAAAGAAAAGCAAACAATTTTCAGCCCACAGCACGTGATGTGGTCACCTCTATGACACCCCATATATGGCAATATGAGCTTTTTGTTGAAGCAAAAAATGGTCGATTTCTGAACCCGATTCCACCACATTCAAATATGATCTGGAGACGCTTTTTTTTTCTCCATGCCGTGGAACCAAGTCTTGTCTATTCCCCGTTTGAATTGCAAAGAAAAGCAAACAATTTTCATCCCACAGCACGTGATATGGTCACCTCTATGACCCCCCATATATGGCAATATGAGCTTTTTGTTGAAGCAAAAAATGGTCGATTTCTGAACCCGATTCCACCACATTCAAATATGATCTGGAGACGCTTTTTTTTCTCCATGCCGTGGAACCAAGTCTTGTCTATTCCCCGTTTGAATTGCAAAGAAAAGCAAACAATTTTCAGCCCACAGCACGTGATGTGGTCACCTCTATGACACCCCATATATGGCAATATGAGCTTTTTGTTGAAGCAAAAAATGGTCGATTTCTGAACCCGATTCCACCACATTCAAATATGATCTGGAGACGCTTTTTTTTCTCCATGCCGTGGAACCAAGTCTTGTCTATTCCCCGTTTGAATTGCAAAGAAAAGCAAACAATTTTCAGCCCACAGCACGTGATGTGGTCACCTCTATGACACCCCATATATGGCAATATGAGCTTTTTGTTGAAGCAAAAAATGGTCGATTTCTGAACCCGATTCCACCACATTCAAATATGATCTGGAGACGCTTTTTTTCTCCATGCCGTGGAACCAAGTCTTGTCTATTCCCCGTTTGAATTGCAAAGAAAAGCAAACAATTTTCAGCCCACAGCACGTGATGTGGTCACCTCTATGACACCCCATATATGGCAATATGAGCTTTTTGTTGAAGCAAAAAATGGTCGATTTCTGAACCCGATTCCACCACATTCAAATATGATCTGGAGACGCTTTTTTTTCTCCATGCCGTGGAACCAAGTCTTGTCTATTCCCCGTTTGAATTGCAAAGAAAAGCAAACAATTTTCAGCCCACAGCACGTGATGTGGTCACTTCTATGACACCCCATATATGGCAATATGAGCTTTTTGTTGAAGCAAAAAATGGTCGATTTCTGAACCCGATTCCACCACATTCAAATATGATCTGGAGACGCTTTTTTTTCTCCATGCCGTGGAACCAAGTCTTGTCTATTCCCCGTTTGAATTGCAAAGAAAAGCAAACAATTTTCAGCCCACAGCACGTGATGTGGTCACCTCTATGACACCCCATATATGGCAATATGAGCTTTTTGTTGAAGCAAAAAATGGTCGATTTCTGAACCCGATTCCACCACATTCAAATATGATCTGGAGACGCTTTTTTTTCTCCATGCCGTGGAACCAAGTCTTGTCTATTCCCCGTTTGAATTGCAAAGAAAAGCAAACAATTTTCAGCCCACAGCACGTGATGTGGTCACCTCTATGACACCCCATATATGGCAATATGAGCTTTTTGTTGAAGCAAAAAATGGTCGATTTCTGAACCCGATTCCACCACATTCAAATATGATCTGGAGACGCTTTTTTTTCTCCATGCCGTGGAACCAAGTCTTGTCTATTCCCCGTTTGAATTGCAAAGAAAAGCAAACAATTTTCAGCCCACAGCACGTGATGTGGTCACCTCTATGACACCCCATATATGGCAATATGAGCTTTTTGTTGAAGCAAAAAATGGTCGATTTCTGAACCCGATTCCACCACATTCAAATATGATCTGGAGACGCTTTTTTTTCTCCATGCCGTGGAACCAAGTCTTGTCTATTCCCGTTTGAAGTGCAAAGAAAAGCAAACAATTTTCAGCCCACAGCACGTGATATGGTCACCTCTATGACACCCCATATATGGCAATATGAGCTTTTTGTTGAAGCAAAAAATGGTCGATTTCTGAACCCGATTCCACCACATTCAAATATGATCTGGAGACGCTTTTTTTCTCCATGCCGTGGAACCAAGTCTTGTCTATTCCCCGTTTGAATTGCAAAGAAAAGCAAACAATTTTCAGCCCACAGCACGTGATGTGGTCACCTCTATGACACCCCATATATGGCAATATGAGCTTTTTGTTGAAGCAAAAAATGGTCGATTTCTGAACCCGATTCCACCACATTCAAATATGATCTGGAGACGCTTTTTTTTCTCCATGCCGTGGAACCAAGTCTTGTCTATTCCCCGTTTGAATTGCAAAGAAAAGCAAACAATTTTCAGCCCACAGCACGTGATGTGGTCACCTCTATGACACCCCATATATGGCAATATGAGCTTTTTGTTGAAGCAAAAAATGGTCGATTTCTGAACCCGATTCCACCACATTCAAATATGATCTGGAGACGCTTTTTTTTCTCCATGCCGTGGAACCAAGTCTTGTCTATTCCCCGTTTGAATTGCAAAGAAAAGCAAACAATTTTCAGCCCACAGCACGTGATGTGGTCACCTCTATGACACCCCATATATGGCAATATGAGCTTTTTGTTGAAGCAAAAAATGGTCGATTTCTGAACCCGATTCCACCACATTCAAATATGATCTGGAGACGCTTTTTTTTCTCCATGCCGTGGAACCAAGTCTTGTCTATTCCCCGTTTGAATTGCAAAGAAAAGCAAACAATTTTCAGCCCACAGCACGTGATGTGGTCACCTCTATGACACCCCATATATGGCAATATGAGCTTTTTGTTGAAGCAAAAAATGGTCGATTTCTGAACCCGATTCCACCACATTCAAATATGATCTGGAGACGCTTTTTTTTCTCCATGCCGTGGAACCAAGTCTTGTCTATTCCCCGTTTGAATTGCAAAGAAAAGCAAACAATTTTCAGCCCACAGCACGTGATGTGGTCACCTCTATGACACCCCATATATGGCAATATGAGCTTTTTGTTGAAGCAAAAAATGGTCGATTTCTGAACCCGATTCCACCACATTCAAATATGATCTGGAGACGCTTTTTTTCTCCATGCCGTGGAACCAAGTCTTGTCTATTCCCCGTTTGAATTGCAAAGAAAAGCAAACAATTTTCAGCCCACAGCACGTGATGTGGTCACCTCTATGACACCCCATATATGGCAATATGAGCTTTTTGTTGAAGCAAAAAATGGTCGATTTCTGAACCCGATTCCACCACATTCAAATATGATCTGGAGACGCTTTTTTTCTCCATGCCGTGGAACCAAGTCTTGTCTATTCCCCGTTTGAATTGCAAAGAAAAGCAAACAATTTTCAGCCCACAGCACGTGATGTGGTCACCTCTATGACACCCCATATATGGCAATATGAGCTTTTTGTTGAAGCAAAAAATGGTCGATTTCTGAACCCGATTCCACCACATTCAAATATGATCTGGAGACGCTTTTTTTTCTCCATGCCGTGGAACCAAGTCTTGTCTATTCCCCGTTTGAATTGCAAAGAAAAGCAAACAATTTTCAGCCCACAGCACGTGATGTGGTCACCTCTATGACACCCCATATATGGCAATATGAGCTTTTTGTTGAAGCAAAAATGGTCGATTTCTGAACCCGATTCCACCACATTCAAATATGATCTGGAGACGGGTTTTTTCTCCATGCCGTGGAACCAAGTCTTGTCTATTCCCCGTTTGAATTGCAAAGAAAAGCAAACAATTTTCAGCCCACAGCACGTGATGTGGTCACCTCTATGACACCCCATATATGGCAATATGAGCTTTTTGTTGAAGCAAAAAATGGTCGATTTCTGAACCCGATTCCACCACATTCAAATATGATCTGGAGACGCTTTTTTTCTCCATGCCGTGGAACCAAGTCTTGTCTATTCCCGTTTGAATTGCAAAGAAAAGCAAACAATTTTCAGCCCACAGCACGTGATGTGGTCACCTCTATGACACCCCCATATATGGCAATATGAGCTTTTTGTTGAAGCAAAAAATGGTCGATTTCTGAACCCGATTCCACCACATTCAAATATGATCTGGAGACGCTTTTTTTTCTCCATGCCGTGGAACCAAGTCTTGTCTATTCCCCGTTTGAATTGCAAAGAAAAGCAAACAATTTTCAGCCCACAGCACGTGATGTGGTCACCTCTATGACACCCCATATATGGCAATATGAGCTTTTGTTGAAGCAAAAAATGGTCGATTTCTGAACCCGATTCCACCACATTCAAATATGATCTGGAGACGCTTTTTTTTCTCCATGCCGTGGAACCAAGTCTTGTCTATTCCCAAGCATTTCTATATAGTTTCTACGGCTTAGGCAATGGCTGGGGTGCCATTGTAACTATGGGCAGTTACAGTAACTTCCACGATCACAGTTTCCGGTAAGAAAACGCAATGTGGTTCATCCAACAGAAGATGACATATATTGAGGCCAGTTGTTGTCTGCTTAACGGATGTTCGAGTGAGTAGTATAGAAAGACTATTTGAAGTCGTATTGACCTACTTTCGTGACCTAATCGTGGCGACAGGTGGCGGTCACGTGGCGATCACGTGATCAAGGCATGTACTGACCTGTCTGTGGGGGTTTTCCACCGCTATAGTTCCGGCAACCTTTGACCTCGAATTCTTCCGCGGTAAGGCGGTCTGGTGGTGATGCGGTCGCGGGAGAAAGTAGTCCCATGGGTTGACTTCCAATGCTAATGTATACGGGGAATACCTAAATAGACGTTTTGTGACCTAGGTGGGTCCCTAATTGACCGATTGGGACGAGTGAGGTATGAAAGTGAAGCAATCGTGAAGGAGCATCTGATAGGCTGGATGTGGTGTTGAAATATCGGCATTCTGCGCATGCGCGGTGGCCAAAGGGTATGAAAATAGACGTTTTGGAGCTAGGGGAGCCACTAATGGTCCAATGGGGTCATATGAGGTATCAATGTGAAGCATTCGTGAAGGGGCATCTGACTGGACTAGGGGCTCGGGCATTGTCACCATTCTACGCATGCGCAGACAGGAAATTGTGGGAAAAGGGTATGGAAATAGACGTTTTGGGATCTAGGGGAGCTCCTAATGGGCGGATGGAGTCGTATGAGGTATCAATGTGAAGCCTATGTGAGGGGGCATCTTACTGGATTAGTGGCTCGAGCGTTGCCACCATTCTATGCATGCGCAGACAGGGAATTGTGGGAAAAGGGTATGGAAATAGACGTTTTGGGATCTAGGGGAGCCCCTAATGGGCGGATGGAGTCGTATGAGGTATCAATGTGAAGCCTATGTGAGGGGGCATCTTAGTGGATTAGTGGCTCGAGCGTTGCCACCATTCTATGCATGCGCAGACAGGGAATTGTGGGAAAAGGGTATGGAAATAGACGTTTTGGGATCTAGGGGAGCCCCTAATGGGCCGATGGAGTTGTATGAGGTATCAATGTGAAGCCTATGTGAAGGGGCATCCAGTCATGGGTGGGTGCATGTAAAACTTTCTCCAGAAAAAAAGCGGAACACGGACTTTACTCCTAAAATAGGGGAAAACACCTATCAACCCTAGCCAAAAGGGCTAATATTGGTCCCCGGGCTTATCGGGGCCTGCCTATCAAGTCAATGGGGTGGGTGCATGTAAAAATTTCTTCAGAAAAAAAGCGGAACTCGGACTTTACCCCTACAATAGGGGTCTGTATTATACAATATACGGGAAAATGCCTGTATGGGGTATGGGGATGGTCAATTTTTTTCGTGGGCTTTACTATGGCTTGTGCGGTCTCGTTTTTCTCGTCTCGTCAAGAAAATGACAATGGGAAGGGTCCCGGAGCGAATCGGTGAAATTTTTGGAAAAAGTCACCGAGGTCTGTATATAGGCCTATAGGCTGGCTATATGGGGGTATAGGTCCAACCTGGGAAATTCACACACGCTGTTTGGATTTGTTTTTCACGTCTCGTCATTTAGAACACGATGGGAAGGGTCTTGGAGCGAAACGGTGAAATTTTTGGAAAAGTACCATATAGCCCATATAGCTCCATACTGGCTATATGGGGGTATAGGTTCAACCTGGGAAATTCACACACGTTCATTGTGATATGGGTTGTTTGGTCTTGTTTTTCACGTATCGTCATTTAGAACACGATGGGAAGGGTCCCGGAGCGCAACGGTGAAATTTTTGGAAAAAGTCACCGAGGTCTGTATATAGGCCTATAGGCTGGCTATATGGGGGTATAGGTCCAACCTGGAAAATTCACACACATTCATTGTGATATGGGTTGTTTGGTCTTGTTTTTCTGGTGTCGTCATTTAGAACACGATGGGAAGGGTCCCGGAGCGCAACGGTGAAATTTTTGGAAAAGTACCATATGGCCCATATAGTCCATACTGGCTATATGGGGGGTATAGGTCCAACCTGGGAAATTCACACACGTTCATTGTGATATGGGTTGCTTGGATTTGTTTTTCACGTCTCGTCATTTAGAACACGATGGGAAGGGTCCCGGAGCGAAACATTCGCCACATTGACCACATTCATTACATTGTTCCTTCGCGCCCTCGTTGAGTGAGCGTTCGTGGTGTAGTAAAGCATCTTCCCGATTAAATGACCGTGCGCAGGTTATACAAGTATATAGTGTACCGTTGTGGATGGAGGCCTCGTGGCGTCACAAATCTTCTGGGCGAGTAAACTGCTTCTGGCAAGTTGTGCAAGTGAACATCTTGGTGGTTGACAGAGTGTCTGATGAAACGGCAAGGCCGCTTCCCTTTTATAGCACGCTAGCTGGTGATCTATTTTTAGCACACTCAGTTCAACTATCCAATGCAGGCGCAGACGTGAAGTGCCCGGATGATAGACACGGACGTCACCGAGAAAAACACATACAACTCGTCACATACAGTCGCCCCCCTCAAGACCCTCATACATACCCGAAAAGATATGGACTTTACCGAAAAGACACGGACTTTACCGAAAAGACACGGACGTTACCGAAAAGACACGGACTTTACCGAAAAGACACGGACTTTACCGAAAAGACACGGACGTACCCGAAAAGACACGAAGGTGTACGACATTGTGGAAAACCCCGACAGACAGGTCAGTACATGTCCTATCATGTTCACAGATTACGCCCGATTCACGCATAATAAAAGGATTGATCTGTAATCTGTGTTGTTGTTGTTGCTCTCTTTTTTGGACTAACCCATCAGAATAGTACGTATCATAGACTACACCCGTAGAGCTACGTCTAGGCGCGCATGTGTGACATGGTCTATAAAACACGTCTCTCTGCATCCGACACCTTCATTTCTACCGCTGCAGAGCCATGACAGACACCCGTTCCTATGCGACTCGCATTTTACAGCATGCGTGGTTAATTCACTCACGGGTTACCGAGCAGTGGTTCGGTCAATGTTTTCAGATGGCGACGACAACGAGGGGCGACGCCAGATCCTGATCGAGTTCACAGAAGCGGTCCTCCACAGAGTGCACTCGATGGAGAGGTGTGCCATCACTCACCACTACTGGACTATGACAGCCATCCTTGATGCCCGGGCTATGGACCAAGAGAGCTCACGCCGGAACCAGCGACGGCTGGTTGGCCTCACAATAGTCCGTGCCCTATTGACCCTGGCGCTGTGGAATTGACAGTGGGACCTGACTATAAATACGAGAGACAGTCACAGTGTGCGTCATTCAACGATCGTCATTGGGTCAACCATGTCACCAGTCCTACGAGCCATCCTTGCCCTTACACCCCAGGTGGGGTTACACGTTTATGAAGATAAAGTCACCCTCGTGGAAGACCGTGGAGATGTTTGCTGGTCGCCCGCTGAGACCGTATCGAATACGGTTACCCTACACCGTGATGGCTGGACCAAATTTAAACGGGTGTTGAGCGGTGAGCTCGACGGAAACCTCATCCACCTCGAAAACGCCAACTACGTACACCGTGGACCCTTCTTTAACACGATCCTACGCAAAGCTTCATCATAGACCCTGACCTGTGGACAGCCTTGGAAAAAGTGGTGCCTATTGTGGAGCAGCTGTTTACACCGGACGAGCGGTCATCAGACGAGTTGGAGTGTGCTCGTGCCCTGAGAGAAGCGGCGACAGAACCCAATGAACAACTGTCTAGCCATGAACCAGACGACGATGCCATTGATTACCCGGCTAGACTCAGTCAGCCCAGTGACATGACCACCCGACCCTTTGATCTCACGGGGTTCTCCCTATAAATACGAGAGACAGTCAAATCTGGTACCATTCACGTACTGACCATGACGGAGCATAAAATACTGGTGTATCTCAACTTGACCCCCGAGGTTTTCCTGCACGTTTATGCGGATAAGGTCGATATCATGGAGGAGGTGGGAGACATCTGTGATGCGGACCCTACACAACCGTGCCCGGCCCACATTCGTCTGTCCCGGGAGGGCTGGACCAAATTCAAGCGGGTGTTGTCTGGTGAACTGGACGGCGACCTCATCCACTTGTGTCACGATGTGTACATCCGACGCGGCCCTTTCTTTGCTCAATTGGCTCGGCTAGATGGGGGTACAGTGCATTTTACCCTTCACCCTGATCTATGGTCTGCATTGGAAGATGCCGTGGTAGATGTGGATCAAGTGCTTATCAAGCGGTCATCAGACGAGTTGGACTGGTCATTTACCATGGACACTGTGGAAGCCAACGAAGAAAATCAGAAAGCAACTCCGGCCCAAGATATACCCGTTATAAATAAACGATAGAGCCAGGGTCCATTATCATTTGTCACCATGAAGCGCTGGGAGAAGGTGTTGGATAACTTATACTACAGTCCCGACAGTCCGGCGGCCTATAGTGCATTGTCGGCTCTCTATCGAGCGGCCAAATCCCAGGGAATACAACGTGCCCAAGTCCGAGATTGGTTAAGAAAACAATACACCTATACCTTACATCGAGCTGTCCGTCGCCATTTTCTACGGAACCGGGTCATGGTGGGAGGAAAAGATGCCCAGAGACAAGCGGATTTGGTCGATATGAGCGCCTTTGCCAAACACAACGATGGGAATCGGTATATCTTGACGTGCATCGATATCCTGTCCAAGGTACCCATCCGGACGAAAACGGGGGCGAATCTCATAGCGGCGTTCAAAGACATCTTCAAGACCGGGCGTAAACCTTTGTATTTGCAAACCGACGAAGGCACGGAATTCCTCAACAGACCGTTCCAAGCCTTTCTAAAAAAACAGAAGGTCTTCTTCTTCCATACGTACAACGAGACCAAGGCTTCCGTGGTGGAAAGGTTCAACAGGACATTCAAAGGCCGCATGTATAAATATTTCACCTATAGGAATACAATACGGTACATCGATGTTCGCCCGAAACTTGTGAGTGGTTACAATCGAGCCTATCACCGGAGTATACAGAGAGCCCCCATTACCGTGACCCAACGCAATGAAGCCCAAGTTCGGCGTGTCTTGTACCCCATACAATCGCAACGAGCACCGGAGGCGGTGTTCAAGGTCGGGGACCCTGTACGGATCAGTAAACTCAAGGGCAAGTTCGAGAAAAGTTACTTGCCCAACTGGAGCGATGAGCACTTCCTGATTAAACGGCGCCTACCCCGACAGCAGCGAGTCTATGAACTGGAAGATCTTCAAGGGGAACCGTTGCTAGGCACGTCTTACGAGATGGAATTACAGCCTGTCGTAAAAACACAGCAAGACTACTACACGGTGGAGCAGATTTTGAAAACGGAACGTCGGCGTGGCAAACTGTTTCATTTCGTCAAATGGCAAGGCTGGCCCAGTTCCTTCAATTCCTGGGTCGCAGCCAACCAGGTGAAACGACTATAAAGCCAGACACCACAACCGTCATCGTTCATTCCACGTTCGACCATGAACACGGTGCAACCGTCTCTGAACACAGCGTCTCCCAAAACGCGCAAAGCGCAAGTGGGCTTTGTGGCCATAGTGCTAACCCTGCTGAGTGTGTTGTACGGAGGTGTGTTTTACGACGCAGCCTATGTCAACACGTTACTTAACCAATTGAGAACACCAGCCATCAGTGAAATCGGTCTACAGAGAGCGCCAGTCAACCCCGTATTGAGCCCAGTCATCACCACACCACGTGTACAAGCCACAACGAGCTCCACACCAAGTATACAGTCAACACCTACACCAAGTACACCTGCTACGTCTGAAAACCCACCGGATTTCATCCCTCACAGTGAACAGACAACGACGACTAACGTTGTATCCACCACCATCATCACTCGCAGTGAACAGACAACGACGACCGACGTTGTACCTACCACTCCAGTTCACTCGTACCAAATTTACAAGAGCGGCTTACCACGACAGCGGATACACCTCCAACCATGGACCCACGTTGGCAGCATCCCTTCACTTGCGTCATCGCAGGACCGACGGGTTCGGCAAAAGGCACTTCGTCAGGAAGCTCCTTCAACACGCCGACAGCATGATCACCCCACCCATTGCCCGAGTCGCGTGGTGTTACGGAGAATGGCAGGCAGCGTATGCAGCAATGCCCCACATCACGTTCGTGGAATAACTACCCAACCTGGCCGATTTGGAACCGGACACCTTAGTGGTTCTGGATGATCTGATGGCGGAGACGGACAGTCGAGTCACCCAACTCTTTACCAAAGGCAGCCATCATCGACGGCTCAGCATCATCTACATTGTGCAGAATCTCTTCAGTAAAAACAAAGAACATCGGAACATCAGCTTAAATGCCCACTACCTGGTTGTCTTCAAAAACCCGAGAGATACCACTCAACTGCTGCACCTGGCGAGACAGATGTACCCTGGACGCACTGCGTTTGCGTTGGAAGCCTTTAAAGATGCGACAACCCCTCAGCACGGGTATATGCTCTTCGACCTGAAGCAAGCCACCCCCGATCACCTTCGACTACGCACCGGAATCTTTCCCGGAGAGACTCACCACGTGTACATGCAAAAATAATGTAAACACACCCACAGTGGCTCCCCCAGCTGGGGTGTGTGTGTTTTGATGATGGGGATAATAAAAGAATGAATACCACATGAGTGTCGAACTCAGTCCTACCCTACAGCAAATGCTGGGTCTCGATCTAAGGGGGTACGCTGGCCCCACCGGCGAGAGAGCCCACATCCCAATGGACATGCGTGGTGGTATGTATGGCCTGTACATCTACTCGGACGTGGTCGATGCACACATTGTCGGCGACAGCAACGTACCTCTACTGCGCGTCTGCCCGGTGAAAGGCAAGTATGGAGCTCAAGTCACTCACAGTTTGAGGCATATCGTGTATCTACCGGTCAGTCAGACCCATATTAGCTTCATCATCATCGATATAAGAGACGACACCGGTCAAACGATTGCATTCGAGCGTGGGAAAGTGGTGCTGACACTTCATTTCCGTCAAGTCCGAGCGGTTCACTTTGCATAATGAAGGTGCCTTATCAATGCCATACAGCCAGTTACGTCGATCATTACACCAAACAAGCCGGGGGTAGCTTTCCTGTCTTTGCAGGTACACGCATGCAACGAGGACATGGGCTGGGGAACATACTCGGGAGCATTGTCAAAACGTTCCTGCCCTTGGTGACGCGTGGGGTCAAAGCGATCGGCAAACAAGCGGTACGCAGTGGACTGCAAGTCGCAGGTGATGTCTTGGCCGGTGCGGCACACAAAGAAGCACTGAATCGTCGAGCCAAAGATGCAGGAGGCGTCTTGGTCGCCAAAGCACAGCGCACCGTAGAGAATAAAAGACCTGCACCACCGAGACCACGCACCAGTCGACGACCGACCCAGCGACGACGCACATCGAAGACCAAGGATATCTTTTCTTAAAGATGGCTTTCATCCATGCCGAGTCGTGTCCTTCTACCAACAGTGAATTTGATTTATGGACCGTCCCACCTACTCAGACCAGGGCCGAAGAGGGTCAATGGGTGGAACATCTGCCCCTTTCCAGCATTACAGCCACAGGCCCCATTGAATTCACCATCACCAACGCAGATACGACCTACCTGGATTAAGCCCATACGTACCTATACATGAAAGCTAAAATCACCAATAAAGATGGGCCAGCCCTCAAAGCAGATGCACCCGTGGGTCCAGTGAATCTCTGGCTTCATTCGCTATTCCAGCAAGTGGATATAGCCTTGAGTGATAAACTGGTGAGCGCCTCGACGAACACGTACCCGTACCAAGCCTACATCGAAACACTGTTATCCTACGGGCGTGACGCTAAAAAGTCGTATTTGACAGCCCCGTTGTCCTACCGAGATACCCCAGGCAAGATGGAAGCGAGTCCTGATAATGACGGCTACACGGAGAGAGTGGATTTCACAGCAGAGAGTCAATCGGTCGATATGATGGGACGTCTGCATGCGGACTTATTCATGCAGGACCGATACCTCTTGAATGGAGTACCTGTCAAAATACGACTAGTGCGCGCAACACCTGCGTTTGCCTTGATGGCCCCGAGTGAGGAACTGGAGTATAACATTGTCATCCAAGAGGCATGTCTGTTTGTACGCAAAGTGAAACCGAGACCAGGTGTACAGTTGTGGCACATCAGAGCCTTGGAGAAAAAACCAGCCCAGTACCCGATTCGACGAGTACAGACCAAGGTCTTTTCCGTTCCTAAAGGCAATATGATTGTCAATCAAGAAAACCTGTTCCTGGGGGATTTGCCCAAGCGTTTAACCCTAGCCTGTGTGGAGAAAGTCAGTTATAATGGGACTCCTCGAGGAATCCGTTCAACCTAAAAGCGTTCAACATCAATTTCGTGGCCCTGCATGTGGATGGCCAACAGGTACCGGCACGGCCTTAACAACCTAATTTCGAAACGGACAATTACATCCGGAGCTATCTGAACCTCTTCACAGCAACTGACCAAATCAACCGAGACGAGGGAAATATGATCAGTCGAGACGATTTCGGCAAAGGGTACACCTTGTTCTGTTTCTATCTGACTCCCACCTTAGACAACGATCATCAACTGAGTCTCGTCAAGAAAGGCAACTTACGCTTGGAACTACATTTCGGGACACCTTTACCGAAAACCATCAATATGATTTGCTACGCTGAGTTTGACAACATCATTCAAATCGATAAAAGCCGTAACGTCCTGTGTGACTTTGCCGCCTAACATGGATACAGACTAGATACGCACCGTGCTGGAGAATGATCCAGGGGCACGCATGGTCTTTCAAGGAGTGTTCGCCCGAGACGTGTTCCCATTAGACCGTGTGTATCCTGCTGCTTACGTCCTGAATACAAACCCGATGGATCGACCCGGTCAACACTGGGTGGCCGTGTACTTGACAGAAGAGCAGGGCGAATACTTTGATCCGTACGGCCTACCACCCGTCCATCCCGATTTAACAGACTTCATGGATCATGGCACAGATACGTGGTGTTGGAATACTAAAACGTTGCAAAGCCTGGACAGTAGCGTGTGCGGACAATATTGCTTGTTTTACCTGTACCATCGATGCCGGGGACATTCCATGCAGACGATCGTTCACATGTTTGACGAGTACCCCAAGGCCGAGGACCGCGATGTACTCGTATATGACTGGGCCGCCCATCATTTCAATGTACAAGTCCCGTTCTGGGCTTGAATTCTTTCAATGTATAAGTCCCTCTGTTCTGGGCTTCAGTTCTTTCAATGTACAAGCCCCCTGTTCTGGGCTTCAGTTCTTTCAATGTACAAGCCCCTTGTTCTGGTCTTCAGTTTTCACGTGGTTGTTCTCACGTTGTTGTTGTTACTGAATAAAAAACAAAATGAGATCTCACCAAAAAACCCTGTCTTTATGCATGAATAGCCAATCAGTGGCCTAGAATGGAGCCAAAGGTAACCCATCCATGTCCAGAAAACATTACCCGGGTGTACAAGAACCCGGATGTAGGCGTGGACGTAGGCGAAAGCATCCCAGTACCCGGATGTAGGCGCAGACGTGAGCAAAATTCTAGTACCCGTCCATTGGTTCTTTTATCGATCGCTCATTGGCTCTTTTTCTCGACCGCTGATTGGTCCAAATGGAACTGCCCATCCTTCCCAGGTTAATTCACAATCCCCTTTTGGGGTTTAAGCTCTGTATATCGATGCCGCAACATTGTCTCCGAACCTTGCCGAAAGGGAGACCTTGGACCTTTTGACTTGGATTTGACGTTTTGTCCCGACATGCATCCGCGCACTACCGGTGATGACGCGCGAGCGCGCTGCGTCCGGGGCGGGCCGGGCCGGGCAAAACCCCGGAGGTTGAACATCCGGACGTCTAAGGGGAACATTGGAGATGTAACCCGGAAGTGACGTCACAACCCACGTGACCTGCGCAGCAGAATGGAAACGACACCCTAGTCTAGCCCCCTCACATAGGCTTCACATGGATACCTCACTCGATCCCATCGGCCCACTAGTGGCCCACCTAGACCCCAACACGTCTATGTCCATACACTTTGTCCACTGCGCATGCGCAGAGTGACGATATTTCAACCCCGCACTCACTCCATCAGATGCCCCCTCACATAGGCTTCACATGGATAACTCACTCGATCCCATCGGCCCACGAGTGGCTCCCCTAGATCCCAAAACGTCTATTTCCATACACTTTGTCTATTGCGCATGCGCAGAATGACGATATTTCTACCCCACATCCATCTCATCGGTTCCCTCACATAGGCTTCACAATGATACCTCACTCGACCCCATCGGACCATTAGTGGCCCACCTAGATCCCAAAACGTCCACCTCGTATGGACCTATACACCCAGGCCTCGGTGACCCTTCCCATCGTGTTCTAAATGACGAGACGTGAAAAACAAATCCAGGCAACCCATATCACAATGAACGTGTGTGAATTTCCCAGGTTGGACCTATACCCCCCATATAGCCAGCCTATAGGCCTATATACAGACCTCGGTGGCTTTTTCAAAAATTTCACCGTTGCGCTACGGGACCCTTCCCATCGTGTTCTAAATGACGAGACGTGAAAATCAAGACCAAACAACCCATATCACAATGAACGTGTGTGAATTTCCCAGGTTGAACCTATACCCCCATATAGCCAGGACGTGAAAAACAAATCCAAACAGCCCATATCACAATGAACGTGTGTGAATTTCCCTGGTTGGACCTATACCCCCATATAGCCAGCCTATAGGCCTATATACAGACCTCGGTGACTTTTCCCAAAAATTTCACCGATTCGCTCCGGGACCCTTCCCATTGTCATTTTCTTGGCGAGACGAGAAAAACGAGACCCCACAAGCCATAGTAAAGCCCACGAAAAAAATTGACCATCCCCATACCCCATACAGGCATTTTCCCGTATATTGTATAATACAAACCCCTATTGTAGGGGTAAAGTCCGAGTTCCGCTTTTTTTCTGCAGAAATTTTTACATGCACCCACCCCATTGACTTGATAGGCAGGCCCCGATATGCCCGGGACCAATATTAGCCCTTTTGGCTAGGGTTGATAGGTGTTTTCCCCTATTTTAGGAGTAAAGTCCGTGTTCCGCTTTTTTTCTGGAGAAAGTTTTACATGCACCCATCCATGACTGGATGCCCCTTCACATAGCCTTCACATTGATACCTCATACAACTCCATCGGCCCATTAGGGGCTCCCCTAGATCCCAAAACGTCTATTTCCATACCCTTTTCCCACAATTCCCTGTCTACGCATGCGTAGAATGGTGACAACGCTCGAGCCACTAGTCCAGTCAGATGCCCTTTCACGAATGCTTCACATTGATACCTCATATGACCCCATTGGACCATTAGTGGCTTCTCTAGCTCCAAAACGTCTATTTTCATACCCTTTGGCCACCGCGCATGCGCAGAATGTCGATATTTCAACACCACACCCAGTCCATCAGATGCTCATTCACGAATGCTTCACTTTGATACCTCACTCGACCCAATCGGTCGAATAGGGACCCACCTAGGTCACAAAACGTCTAGTTAGGTATTCCCCGTATACATTAACATTGGAAGTCAACCCATGGGACTACTTTCTCCCGCGACCGCATCACCGCTAGACCGCATCACCGCGGAAGAATTCGAGGTCAAAGGTTGCCGGAACTATAGCGGTGGAAAACCCCCACAGACAGGTCAGTACATGCCTTGATCACGTGATCGCCACGTGACCGCCACCTGCCGCCACAATTAGGTCACGAAAGTAGGTCAATACAACTATTAATAGCCTTTCTATACTACTCGAGTGTGACGAACAATATTCGCATTTCATACTTCAATAAGAGCAAAGGGCATGTCATATCACCACCACCGTAGCTGTTACACCAATGCGAGCAAAGTTCTTGTTTGCTCTTGTATAAATATTCTTGGTTTTCACTTGGTAATGTCGCGATGCTGCGATGGAAGTTATGGAGCTTTGTTGTGGATTTCGAGGCAACATGACGATGCTGCAAAACTGTCTTGCGCTGCTAAATTACATCCCAATATCGCCCCGCAACCTTGCCGCATCTTTCTGTATATTATCCCGGGAAGCTGTATCCGGCTATTATAACTATTTTCATACTTGGATCAGAAGCGTATATGTAAATCGTATTGGTTCGAAACCCATGGATTATTCAAACTGTAACGCATTTGCGTGTTTTGTTTCATATTTGTTTTGTTTTTGTCAGGAATGCTGTGATTATAACAATTGCTGATTTCTTAGCGGGTCTATATTGCGGCTTTGCGGTGTTCACGGTGTTAGGATATATGGCACATGAAACTGGGATTACAATGGAAGAAATACGTAATTCTGGTAAGTGTATAATCTTACATGCGCTAGTAGTAGTAGTATCCCGTGATTACAGCGCGTATTTTGCCGGGGGAGGTAACTCTTTTGTGGAGGATTTGTGGAGGGCGCCACCAGCTCAATTGACCAAAAACTACCTCCAGCACAGAAGAGTTCCAATCTAGGGGGAGGTAACTCTGGGTGACTATAGTTCTTTGACCTTTGTATTCATCCGCGGTGATGCGGTCTGGCGGTGATTCGGTCGCGGAAAAAAGCTTCCGCGGAGGAAAAGCAGTCCCTAGATAAAATGGTCCGATTGGGTCGAGTGAGGTATCAAAGTGAAGCTTAGGTGAAGGGGCATCTAATGGCCTGGGTGTGGGATTGAAATATCGGCATTCTGCGCATGCGCGGTGGCCGAAGGGTATGGAAATAGCCGTTTTGGAGCTAGGGGAGCCCCTAATGGTCCAATGGAGTCATATGAGGTATCAATGTGAAGCATTCATGAAGGGGCATCTGATGGGCTGGGTGTGGGGTTGAAATATCGGCATTCTGCGCATGCGCGGTGGCCGAAGGGTATGGAAATAGCCGTTTTGGAGCTAGGGGAGCCCCTAATGGTCCAATGGAGTCATATGAGGTATCCATGTGAAGCATTCATGAAGGGGCATCTGATGGGCTGGGTGTGGGGTTGAAATATCGGCATTCTGCGCATGCGCGGTGGCCAAAGGGTATGAAAATAGCCGTTTTGGAGCTAGGGGAGCCCCTAATGGTCCAATGGGGTCGAGTGAGGTATCAAAGTGAAGTGTATTTCAAGCATGGGTGGGTGCATGTAAAATTTTCCCTGAAAAAATACGGAATACGGACTTTATCTAAAAATCCGGGAAAATGCCTATATGGGGTATGGGGAGTATATAGGTCGCCGGGCTTAACGGGGCTTGCCTATCAATAGAGTTATCTCCCCCTAGTTCCAGGGTGGGTGTATGTAAAATTTTTCCTGAAAAAATACGGAATACGGACTTTATCCTAAATTACGGCAAAATGCCTATATGGGGTATGGGAGGTTTAGGACCATCCTGGGAAACCTACTTCTCGACATTTGCGGTGTGGGTTGTGGGGTCGCGTTTTCTTAGTCTCGTCATTTAGAACATGATAGGAAGTGTCCCGGCACGAATCGGTGAAATTTTTGAAAAAGTACGATATAGCCCCATATAGTCCCATACTGGGGGTAAAGGATCAATGTTTGTCCCCTGGGAAACGTACTTCTATACATTTGCGGTAGGGTTGTGGGGTCTCGTTTTACTCGTCTCGTCATGTAGAATACGATAGGAAGTGTTGCGGAGCGAATCGGTGAAATTTTTGAAAAAGTACGATATAGCCCCATATAGACATATATATATAAATATATATTCCCATACTGGGGTATAGGATCAATGTTTGTTCCCCTGGGAAACCCACTTCTATACATTTGCGGTAGGGTTGTGGGGACTCCTTTTTCACGTCTCGTCATTTAGAACACGATAGGAAGTGTTGCGGAGCGAATCGGTGAAATTTTTGAAAAAAGTCACCAAGGCCTGGGTAGGCCCATAGGCCTATACTGCATGGCTATGGGTGTATAGGCCCATACGGGGTGGACATGTTGGAGTCTAGGTGAGTCCCTAATGGTCCAATGGGGTCGAGTGAGGTCTTATTTTGAAGCTCTCGTGGAGGAGCACTTGACTAGTGTATTGTTTGTTTTCAATAGTCTGCGCATGCGCAGCCTGGTCCGTAGTATAGAAAGTAGGCATTTTGGGGGTATGTGGGTGGGTGTTTGGGTTAGAGATGGGCTATTCACGGTTCGAATGGGTCGTGTGAGGTATCAATGTGAAGCTTGTGTGGGGTAGAGTCAGAATGGCGTGTTTTTAAATGCATGTCGCGTCAATCTGCGCATGCGCAGTCTGGCCGTAGTAGAGAAATCAGGCATTTTGGGGGGTATGTGGATGTGTGTTTGGGGTAGAGAGGGACCGCTATGGGTCCGAATAGGTCGTGGAAGGTGTCAAAGTGAAGCTTGTGTGGGTTAGAGTCAGAATGGTGTGTTTTTAAATGCAAGTCGCGTTAATCTGCGCATGCGCAGTTGGTTGTAGTAAGTAAAGTGACCATTTTGGGGCAGTGCAGGTAGGTATTTGGGATAGAGAGGGACCATCCTTGGTCCGAATGCGTCGTGTAAGGTGTCATCTTGTAGCTCTCGGGGTGTAGATCCCGATTTAGGGGCTGTTCACGTCATCTGTGACGTCATCAGTGACGTAATCAGTACGAGTAGTAGCGAAAGTGGACATTTTGGGGCAGTGAAAGGAAGGTATTTGGTGTAGAGATGGACCATCCTTGGTCCGAATGCGTCGTGGGAGGTGTCATTTTGTAGCTCTCGGGGTGTAGACCCCGATTTGGGGGATGTCCGCGTCATCTGTGACGTCATCAGTGACGTCATCATTACGAGTAGTAGCGAAAGTGTGCATTTTGGGGCAATGAAGGAAGGTATTTGGGGTAGAGATGGACCATCCTTGGTCCGAATGCGTCGTGTGGGGTGTCATTTTGTAGCTCTCGGCGTGCAGACCTCGATTTGAGGGCTGTCCACAGCATCTGTGACGTCATTGGTGACGTCATCAGTAGGAGTAGTAGCGAAAGTGTGCATTTTGGGGCAGTGAAGGAAGGTATTTGGGGTAGAGATGCTTCATCCTCAGTCCGAATACGTCGTGTGGGGTGTCATCTTGTAGTTCTCGGCGTGCAGACCTCGATTTCAGGGCTGTCCGCAGCATCTGTGACGTCATTGGTGACGTCATCAGTAGGAGTAGTAGCGAAAGTGGGCATTTTGGGGCAGTGAAGGATGGTATTTGGTGTAGAGATGTACCATCGTTGGTCCGAATGCGTCGTGTGAGGTGTCATCTTGTAGCAACGATCACCAACGCCATTCTTAATGCTTCAACGCCCAGGTGAAATAGCTCAGAAGCTCTGATATTCCATGGAATTGTCACTAATTCTTCGAAATGCAGTGACGCCCGTCGACGCCCGTCGTTACACCTTAACACTCTAACATAACACCATGATATAGACCGGAGAGAGAACAACAACAGCAACAACAACAAGGATGACACATGAGAGAACAACAACAACAAGAATTTTTTTTCATATAGTTTATTCTCCCCAATGTTACATCATACCCACGCTGGGGGAGCCGCGTTGAGTATATTTACAATTCAAGAAGATTCTTGTCCAATCAGAGGCCACCATTTGCATCTGTCATATTCGTTCCTGTCCGTTAGATGTATTCTCGGCTACTCTTGTCCAATCAGAAGTCACCATTTCAGAAAGTTCTATCTTCGGCCATGTTCGCTCTGAACCGTTTGTTCTAATCGTCATCGGACAGGCCAGGATACCGTTGAGGAAACATATCCTCAGATAGTTGTTTGCGCATTCTGAGTATCTATCAGTGCATGGGTGAATACTTTCATCCGATTGGGGTGGTGGGTCAGTTTAACCACGAAGAACGTAACATTGGTGACCCTCTCCACTATCCACTTGGTGTTGGGACGCTGTTCATAGGCCCATTCTAAGGGATCCACAGTGTCCAGTTGGGCCAGCATCGTCTCTAGCGGCGCCCGATTGGTGATTGTGAAAGGATGGTCGTACACTGGGTTGATGGCACTGGAATAGAAATAGCGCAATTCACGCGTCATCTTATGGCATAAGATGTACCCAAATGCTACATTTAATGTGAAGGACGTAGGTTGGTCATTGAAGATGGCTTCCACGTAGCTGCGTTGGCGGGTGAGGTCGGTCAGTCGGAAATTGTACAAGTTCAATATAGGGCGATGACGGTGGAAGCAGTGTCGGATCATGGACCAATGGCGTCGATACATCTCACTCACTGGATGATCTTCGGGTAAGAGATCGCTGGGAACATCCGCCGCATCTTCCAGAAAATGTTCGTTGTTGTCAGGCGTATGACTGGAAACAGTGATGCTAGGGACCGGCTGGATATCTAGGCTCTTCTGAGCTGTGGGTATAGGCGGGCTCTCCGTGATCGCATCACCAGTGGCATTCTCCTCCCCAGGTTCATCTTCAGTGGATCTGTCCCTCCTGGGTACCTCTTTAGTGGAAAGTTGTCCCTCATGCCGTGGTGATGCACCATGAATCAAACGCTCATGCCGTTTTAACTGACTGGGTCGTTTGAAGAGTTGACCACATTCTTCGCATGGACGCTTGGATGGCCCATGAATTGAACGTTCATGGCGCTGTAAATGATCTGGGCGCTGAAACGACGGTGTAGGCCTACATATCGTACAGCTATACCGGGCGGTTCCATCGTGCTTGGTAGCCTCATGGCGGCGCAAGTCGTGCCGGCGAGTGAATGATTTCGAGCACGTAGTACAAGTGAACATCTTGTTGGTTGACAGAGTGTCTGATGAAACGGCCAGGCCGTTTCCTTTTTATAGCAAGCTAGCTGTTGATCTATTTTTAGCACAATCAGTTCTAAACTAGGGGAAAACCCTATCACCTCTAGCCAAAAGGGCTAATATCGGTCCCCGGGCTTATTGGGATCTGCCTATCAAGTCAATGGGGTGATGTGAATAACAACAAGTTCAGCAATGTTCATACAGTTTATTATCCCAATGTTACATCATACCCAGGCTGGGGGAGCCGCCCTGGGTATGTTTACATTGTATTCGCATTCGAAATGTCGGCACCGTGTTTTATTATTCTAACGCATCGTCACATCAGGCACAAGTGTTTACTGAGCTCAAGTCAACGATCAGCATGTAGACATAGAGAGTATGTACGGCATGTTGTGGTATTCATCAGTGCTCACACCATCGGCCAGGACTTTCCGTTCCGTCTCGTTGCATCCAGCAACGAGACGCCTTTACTTTCTTTTACCCGAAACGGAAAGTCCTGGCCGATGGTGTGAGCACTACTTACTTGGACTTGTGAAAAAATGTCGAACACACTATATAACTGTTGATACACGAGTTAAAAACTGTAAACAGTCAGGATGGCCGAGTGGTCTAAGGCGCCGGTAGTAAGTGCTGGTCGGCGAAGAGCTGGCGTAGGTTCGAATCCTACTCCTGACAGAATTTTTTTTTTTTTGTACCTTATACATACCACTACTATTCTATTTGTACATACCACCTGTACATACCACCTGTATTCTATTTGTACATAGTGTATACTCCTTCACTGCTAAAAAATGCCCACTTTCGCTACTACTCGTACTGATGACGTCACCAATGACGTCACAGATGCTGTGGCTATCCCTAAAATTGGGATCTACACCCCGAGAGCTACAACATGACACCTCCCATGACGCATTCGGACCAAGGATGGTCCATCTCTACACCAAATACCATCCTTCACTGCCCTGTGACCTCGCAGAGGTCATATGCAAATGTCACTTCCGAGCTCTGAGCTCCACAGGCGTTGAGGTGCCCAAAGAGACACGGAGGTTACCGAAGATGTCACGGCTCGGCTCTCGACTTGGGGATAGTTGAACTGAGTGTGCTAAAAATAGATCACCAGCTAGCGTGCTATAAAGGGAAGCGGCCTGGCCGTTTCATCAGACACTCTGTCAACCACCAAGATGTTCACTTGCACAACTTGCCAGAAGAAGTTTACTCGTCTAGATAGTTTACGACGCCACGAGACCTCCACCCACAACGATGGACTGTATACTTGTATAACCTGCGCACGGTCATTTAATCGGGAAGATGCTTTACTGCGCGACGAACGTTCATTCCACGAGGACGCGACGGAACAATGTAAGGATTGTGGTCAACTCTTCAAACGACGCAGTCAGTTAAAACGGCATCAGCGTTTGATCCATGGTCCGTCACCACGGTTTTGGCGACAACTTCCTACTGAAGAGGAGCCGCGAAAGGTCAGACCCACTGAAGATAAGCCCGGGAAGACGAACGCCACTGGTGATGCGATGACGGAGAGCCCGCCTATACCTACAGTTGGGAAGAGCCTGGATTTCCGGCCGGACCCACCGTTACGGTTTCGAGTCATACGTCATACATCGAACATTTTCTGGACGAGCCCATAAATGTTCCTAGCGATCTCTTACCCGAAGATCATGCAGAGAGTGACATCTCTCGGCGCCATTGGTCCATGACACGGCACTGTTTCCACCGTCATCGCCCTATTCAAGATATCTACAATTTCCCACTGACCAACCTCACCCGTCTACGCAGCTACGTGGAAACCATCTTCAATGACCAATCAACGGCCTTCACATTAAATGTAGCATTTGGGTACATCTTATGCCATAAGATGACGGGTGAATTGCGCTATTTCTATTCCAGTGCCTTCAACCCAGTGTACGACCAACCGTTTACCATCATTAACCGGAGGTCACTAGAGATGATGCTGGACCAAGTGGAACAATTGGATGCCTTGAGATGGGCCCAACAACAACGACCCAGCACACAATGGGTGGTAAAGAGGGTGACCAATGTTACGTTTTTCGTGACCAAGACGACCAATCAACCCATCGGGTGAATGCGTCACCCATGCACTGATGAATACCACAACATGCCGTACATACTCTCTATGTCTACATGCTGATCGTTGACTTGAGCTCAGTAAACACTTGTGCCTGATGTGACGATGCGTTGAATAATAAAACACGGTGTTTGATATTTCGAATGCAGCATACTAAACATACCCAGGGCGGCTCCCCCAGCCTGGGTATGATGTAACATTGGGGATAATAAACTGTATGAACATTGCTGAACTTGTTGTTATTCACATCACCCCATTGACTTGATAGGCAGATCCCAATAAGCCCGGGGACCGATATCAGCCCTTTTGGCTAGAGGTGATAGGGGTTTTCCACTAGTTTAGAACTGATTGTGCTAAAAACAGATCAACAGCTAGCTTGCTATAAAAAGGAAACGGCCTGGCCGTTTCATCAGACACTCTGTCAACCACCAAGATGTTCACTTGTACTACGTGCTCGAAATCATTCACTCGCCGGCACGACTTGCGCCGCCATGAGGCTACCAAGCACGATGGAACCGCCCGGTATAGCTGTACATTTACATTTACGCCCAGATCATTTACAGCGCCATGAACGTTCAATTCATGGGCCATCCAAGCGTCCATGCGAAGAATGTGGTCAACTCTTCAAACGACCCAGTCAGTTAAAACGGCATGAGCGTTTGATTCATGGTGCATCACCACGGCATGAGGGACAACTTTCCACTAAAGAGGTACCCAGGAGGGACAGATCCACTGAAGATGAACCCGGGGAGGAGAATGCCACTGGTGATGCGATCACGGAGAGCCCGCCTATACCCACAGCTCAGAAGAGCCTAGATATCCAGCCGATCCCTAGCATCACTGTTTCCAGTCATACGCCTGACAACAACGAACATTTTCTGGAAGATGCGGTGGATGTTCCCAGCGATCTCTTACCCGAAGATCATCAAGTGAGTGAGATGTATCGACGCCATTGGTCCATGATCAGACACTGCTTCCACCGTCATCGCCCTATATTGGACTTGTACAATTTCCGACTGACCGACCTCGCCCGTCTACGCAGCTACGTGGAAGCCATCTTCAATGACCAACCTACGTCCTTCACATTAAATGTAGCATTCGGGTACATCTTATGCCATAAGATGACGCGTGAATTGTGCTATTTCTATTCCAGTGCCATCAACCCAGTGTACGACCATCCTTTCACAATCACCAATCGGGCGTCGCTAGAGACGATGCTGGCCCAACTGGACATTGTGGATCCCTTAGAATGGGCCTATGAACAGCGTCCCAACACCAAGTGGATAGTGGAGAGGGTCACCAATGTTGCGTTCTTCGTGGTTAAACTGACCCACCACCCCCATCAGATGAAAGTATTCACCCATGCACTGATAGATACTCAGAATGCGCAAACAACTATCTGAGGATATGTTTCCTCAACGGTATCCTGGCCTGTCCGATGACGATTAGAACAAACGGTTCAGAGCGAACATGGCCGAAGATAGAACTTTCTGAAATGGTGACTTCTGATTGGACAAGAGTAGCCGAGAATACATCTAACGGACAGGAACGAATATGACAGATGCAAATGGTGGCCTCTGATTGGACAAGAATATTCTTGAATTGTAAATATACCCAACGCAGCTCCCCCAACGTGGGTATGATGTAACATTGGGGAGAATAAACTATATGAAAAAAAACTTCTTGTTGTTGTTGTTCTCTCATGTGTGATCATTGTTGTTGTTGCTGTTGTTGTTCTCTGTCCGGTCTATATCATGGTGTTATGTTAGAGTGTTAAGGTGTAACGACGGGCGTCGACGGGGGTCACTGCATTTCGAAGAATTAGTGACAATTCCATGGAATATCAGAGCTTCTGAGCTATTTCACCTGGGCGTTGAAGTATTAAGAATGGCGTTGGTGATCGTTGCTACAAGATGACACCTCACACGACGCATTCGGACCAAGGATGGTCCATCTCTACACCAAATACCATCCTTCACTGCCCCAAAATGCCCACTTTCGCCACTACTCCTACTGATGACGTCACCAATGACGTCACAGATGCTGCGGACAGCCCTGAAATCGAGGTCTGCACGCCGAGAACTACAAGATGACACCCCACACGACGCATTCGGACTGAGGATGAAGCATCTCTATGCCAAATACCTTCCTTCACTGCCCCAAAATGCACACTTTCGCTACTACTCCTACTGATGACGTCACCAATGACGTCACAGATGCTGTGGACAGCCCTTAAATCGAGGTCTGCACGCCGAGAGCTACAAAATGACACCCCACACGACGCATTCGGACCAAGGATGGTCCCTCTCTACTCCGAATACCTTCCTTCACTGCCCCAAATTGCACACTTTCGCTACTACTCGTACCGATGGCGTCACTAATGACGTCACAGATGACGCAGACATCCCCCAAATCGGGGTCTACACCCCGAGAGCTACAAAATGACACCTCACACGATCCATTCGGACCAAGGATGGTCCATCTCTACCCCAAACACCTTCCTTCACTGCCCCAAAATGTCCACTTTCGCTACTACTCGTACTGATTACGTCACTGATGACGTCACAGATGACGCGGACATCCCTAAAATGAAGATGTACACCCCGAGAGCTACAACATGACACCTCACACGACGCATTCGGACCAAGGATGGAGCATCTCTACACCAAATACCTTCCTTTCACTGCCCCAAAATGGCCACTTTACTTACTACAACCAACTGCGCATGCGCAGATTGACGCGACTTGCATTCAAAAACACGCCATTCTGACTCTACCCCACACAAACTTCACTTTGACACCCTGCACGACCCATTCGAACCAAGGATGGTGCCTCTCTACCCCAAACACACCCCTACATAGCACCCAAAATGCCCCCTTTCGCTACTACTCGTACTGATGACGTCACTGATGATGTCACAGATGACGCGGACATCCCTTAATCGGAATGTAGACACCGAGAACTACAAGATGACACCTTCCAGGACGCATTCGAACCGTGAATAGTCCATCTCGACCCCAAATACCTTCATGTACTGCCCGAAAATGGCCACTTTCGCTACTACTCGTACCGATGACGTCACAGATGACGCGAACATCCCTCAAATCGGAATGTACACCCCGAGAACTACAAGATGACACCTTCCAGGACGCATTCGAACCGTGAATAGCCCATCGCGACCCCAAATACCTTCATGTACTGCCCCAAAATGGCCACTTTACTTACTACAACCAACTGCGCATGCGCAGATTAGCGCGACTTGCATTCAAAAACACACCATTCTGACTCTACCCCACACAAGCTTCACTTTGACACCTCACACGACCCATTCGAACCGTGAATAGCCCATCTCTACCCCAAACACACCCCTACATAGCACCCAAAATGCCCCCTTTCGCTACTACTCGTCCTGATGACGTCACTGATGACGTCACAGATGACGCGAACATCCCTTAAATCGGAATGTACACCCCGAGAACTACAAGATGACACCTTCCAGGACGCATTCGAACCGTGAATAGCCCATCTCGACCCCAAATACCTTCATGTACTGCCCGAAAATGGCCACTTTCGCTACTACAACCAACTGCGCATGCGCAGATTGACGCGACTTTCATTCAAAAACACACCATTCTGACTACCCCACACAAGCTTCACTTTGACACCTCACACGACCCATTCGAACCGTGAATAGCCCATCTCTATCCCAAACACACCCCTACATAGCACCCAAAATGCCTGTTTCTATACTACGGCCAGACTGCGCATGCGCAGACTATTGAACACGGACGAACCATTAGTGTAGTCAAGTGCTCCTCCACGAGAGCTTCAAAATAAGACCTCACTCGGCCCCATTGGACCATTAGGGACTCACCTAGACTCCAACATGTCCACCCCGTATGGGCCTATACACCCATAGCCATGCAGTATAGGCCTATGGGCCTACCCAGGCCTCGGTGACTTTTTTTCAAAAATTTCACCGATTCGCTCCGCAACACTTCCTATCGTGTTCTAAATGACGAGACGTGAAAAACGAGACCCCACAACCCTACCGCAAATGTATAGAAGTACGTTTCCCAGGGGGACAAACATTGATCCTATACCCCAGTATGGAACTATATGGGGGTATATCGTACTTTTTCAAAAATTTCACCGATTCGCACGGGGACACTTCCTATCATGTTCTAAATGACGAGACGAGTAAAACGAGACCCCACAACCCTACCGCAAATGTATAGAAGTACGTTTCCCAGGGGGGACAAACATTGATCCTATACCCTCAGTATGGGACTATATGGGGTTCGGTGACTTTTTTCAAAAATTTCACCGATTCGCACGGGGACACTTCTTATCATGTTCTAAATGACGAGACGAGTAAAACGAGACCCCACAACCCTACCGCAAATGTATAGAAGTACGTTTCCCAGGATGGTCCTATACCCCCCCATACCCCATATAGGCATTTTCCCGTAATTTAGGATAAAGTCCGTATTCCGTATTTTTTCAGGAAAGATTTTACATACACCCACCCTGGAACTAGGGGGAGATAACTCTATTGATAGACAAGCCCCGTTAAGCCCGGCGACCTATATACCCCTCATACCCCATATAGGCATTTTCCAGGTTTTTCGATAAAGTCCGTGTTCCGTATTTTTTTTTTTCAGGAAAAATTTTACATGCACCCACCCAGCCATCAAATACCCCTTCATGAATGCTTCACATTGATACCTCACTCGACCCCATTCGACCATTAGGGGCTCCCCTAGCTCCAAAACGGCTATTTCCATACCCTTGGGCCACCGCGCATGCGCACAATGCCGATATTTCAATCCCACACCCAACCCATCAGATGCCCCCTCACATAAGCTTCACTTTGATACCTCACTCGACCCCATCGGTCCACTAGGGGCTCCCCTACATCTCAAAACGGTTATTTCCATACCCTTGGGCCACCGCGCATGCGCAGAATAACGCTATGTCAACCCCACACCCAGCCCATTAGATGTCCCTTCACATAAGCTTCACTTTGATACCTCACTCGACCCAATCGGACCATTTTATCTAGGGACTACTTTTTCTCCGCGGAAGGTTTTTCCGCGACCGAATCACCGCCAGACATGACCGCATCACCGCGGATGAATACATTTTTGACCTGGGTCACGTGATATGCAAATTTGGAACTCTCCTGTGCTGGAGGTAGCTTTTTGGTCTTTCTGCCGGAACTATACTGCACTTGACCTCTGTGACCCTCCCGTGACCTCCAAGTTCCGCCACACTTCCGCCACAAATCTGCGCAGAAACACCTGCGCACTCGTCAAAATGCGGTCTGTAATGCTGTTATACTACTACTCTCATATTGAAGCCCTCGTGTAGT
>JAVTVY010055457.1:0-30579 GCA_036873755.1 Hanleya hanleyi
GAAACCTTTGACCTATTTATATCCAGAACTAGTATGGGTAACTAACCAAGCCAGTGTATCGATCCTAACAGATCGATTGATACACTGGCTCAAGAGGATGCTCTGGAGAGCCCCCGGGAAGAAAGCATTTACTGCTGACTGAGTGTACTGTGTACACCACCCTAGGTAACTAAAGAAATATTATTACACTTCTCTTCTTGAATTTGAGATGCATTATATACATATGAAATAAAGGTTGTGTATGGTACATTGGTGTTTGTGTCACTTATACATGTTCTTGAGATCAGAAGACTATCGGCTTATTTGGCTTCTTTTAACTGAGTATAAAATGAGTTGTATAAACCAACAATAGATAACTGTCAGACATGTCTGATTAAACTTTGACCTTGTCTTACCTACTCATTCTCATGGCATCAGATTGTATACCCTCTGATTCAATCTAATAAAAATTAAATTCTATCTACTCCCCTATTTGGTTATGTCACTTGTAGGATCTAACCGGCTTGCAGTAACGTGAGTATCAACCAGTCCAGAAAAAAATACGTAGTTCTTTGAAGGGAACATAATGGTAGGGGCTTTTTGATTGACTGGGCCATGATAGCTAAATCAAACGCCATGCGGGCAGGGTATCTTCTGATGTTGCAGCGCTCTCGTCAGGTTGGCACCCTAATGCGAGGTAGAAGTATGGACTGGTCTTTAGGTTGAAGCGAAGACGACGATCGTACCTCTTCTCTCCTACTGCAAGTAAAGTAGTTAAAATGCGGCCATGATGTCATAAGAGTATTAAATATTCACGACCTGGGCGCTCTGAACCCCAAATACAATTGAAATCGGTAAGGGCCTACATACCGACATATACGATTGGGGAGCGATGATAGAATATTAATTTATTAAGATTGCTCTTTAATTACCTTCTGATTGCACTGGGGTTAAATCGCACATGTATCAGGCAACACTTGTGTGCATGGCATTCGGCCAATTAGCTTCGTCTTCGCCCACTTATAACAGGAGCGGAGTGAGATCAGCATGTCACAGCTAAAGAAGTGTTCTGTGTAATAATTTAGCATAAAACTTGTTACGGTTATTCTTTTACAAGATTTACTGAATGCAGTTCCCATCTCTCTCATATGCAAAAACGTGCTTCCTGTGCCGACCGAAATCGATATAGAATGAATGAACATGTTGGCCTTTTCTCTGCAGAGTTGCACCGACTTTTTGCAGGCTACAAACGCTGACAATGGGAGAATGACCCTACTTTGCATAGTGTAATCATGATTTTTCCCTTAGCAGTGCCAAAACACTGGAGAAGGCACAAAGCTTTTTACCCACTACTTTTGTAGGGTAGCCTTGTCAGATTAAATGTGCCTATATTATAATGCTGAAATGTTGCTGTACGGAACGTTAAACCTTAATTCTCGCTCTCTCTCTCTTGTCTACATGTATATGTATGGATGGATGTACTTGGGCACTCCATCGCACCGCGGTGGGCACTGGTCGTGCAAACACGCCAACCCGCCCTACATATGATCCCTCTTAACAGTGTCACATAGACACTGTGTAATCCCCACATTCAAATTAACCCTACCTGGTCGGGGAGAAGCACTTTCCGCCACTCCCCCACGACCTGTTGGTTATTTGCTCCTATCTCCGGATTGACAACAAACTGAGAGCTGAAACTTCGTGACTTTTTATATTATCATATTGGGGTCATTTTGAGCCTATTTGCATGATCCCCCGAGTAGAGGATCATGGGAACAATCAAAATGGCGGCCATGTGGGTTACCAGAAAAGTGATGTTTTCGTCATATTTCTTCAAAAGTTTTGCTTTTCTGTATGGAAAAGTAGGTAAAACCTATTTTATTTCATATCAGATTATTATTTACTAATTTATCATGCAGTTTTTGCAAAAAAAAACTAAAATAAAGATTCGAAAATTCGTCCGAAAAATCGTTCAAAAATGCTCTTTTTGAAAATGACGTCACAGTGACGTCATCATGGCGGCCATCTTGGATTTCTTTACATTTTCTTGCAGGGCTTGACCCAAAGATATAGTGTGGTAAGTTTCAGTCCTCTAGCCTTAGCGATAGCGAAAATATATAAGCGGGCACTTTTCGACCCCTCCCCCCCTCCCAGGCTGCGGTAGACCCCAAATAGCCCAGGTCAGATAGGGTTAAATAATACACCTTCTTTTCCCATAACTACAGAAGTATGAAATAATATTTCCATCTGTCGAGCCCCCTCATTCTCTCTTATCGGACCGATTCTTAGTGGCAACTTTGATGTATGTTGAAGCATTATGTCTGATCCACGTCCGAGACATGACTGTTCATTCTGAATATGCTGTCTCAGACCTTGGCAAGATCATGCTACTGTGGAGCTTGTAAAATCGTACTGGTTGTCAGCACATGATTGAAGAAAAGAAGCTTTCCTATTGGGAAGAACATCCAAAAATGCGAGCGAGTTTTAGTTCGTGTCTTGTATGCTTGAAACAGGGAAGGTAACATATAATATACTTATTTCTGTAGACTTTATTCTGATATATTCAACACATCGTGAGAAATGTTTTTTCAAAGTTTGTTGATTGTCGGTGCGAATTATCTGCTGGGGTCGTTAGCGGGAAAGTAGGACGCTAGCAATTTGTGCAAACAGTTTGTGTATATGTGAAACAAACTAAAAAATTTATGTTGTTGGGTTATATTCTCTCGACATTTGTATATTTCTTCACAGTGTGTTAGTATTATGTATTAGAAATAATATTATTTCCGGTTTTACGACTGTCGAAAAATATGTAACTTTGCAAACGATTGTAGCGCTTGCAACATTTTTTATGACTAATGGGAATTACTGTGTAAATCATAAGTAGTTTGAAAAGTTCTAGATGAAGTTAAAATGCGACTTTCTAGCCGAAATGATAGAAAAATAGCTTTGAAAAATGAACAAAATAGTGGTTTGGGAGCGATGCCTGTATGCAGCTGAAGTGGAGAAAGCTGGCAGCCACGGCTGACGAGGACACGCAATATGTCGTTTTTCCTGGAGCGAACCGCCTCGCCGGGCGAGCCAAGCGGTAGGCCCCTACGCCTGGCCGAGATTGTTACCTGTGCAGGTGTTGTTTTAGCGGGCGTCAGCTAATCAGCAAGGTGTTTCTTATCATTGCTTATGCAGGCGCAAGGAACATGCCTCCGAGGACATTACGCCGATCACCAGTCCCTTTATTTTATGGTCTCTGGTATACTCCACAAAGAGATTATTATAGTGTTTTGTTTGTGGATAACGTACGGTATATCTCATGCTAATGATAATTGTCTTTAGATTCAATACATTGTACAGATATCTGGTATCGGTAGGCGTAGAATATAACTTGTTTGAGTGGCATGAAGCAGGGAATTAGTCAGCAAATAAAGACGTTCTTATTGTCAAGCACTTCTTACATAAATTATTAACCGACCACGTGCACGTTCCGTTATAAATACCCACCAAATTAGTTACATAAAAATCAATGAAATTCAAACCTATTTTCCATAGTATTGTAAATAAAAATTGCTAAATGTAAAATTTAGTGTTTACAGTATTGGAAATATATTAAATTCAAATGTAATGGCTAAACTGCATGTTTGCATCACATACCTATGGAATAGTTCAAATTGAACTATTGAATTGCGATGATAACATTAGGCATTTGAATTACGTGTAGCAAACATAATTTTGGATGTGGTGGCTAAATGCAGGTCTTCGCCATATATCCATCAAATGATAGCAAATAAAGCTACCAAATACAAACATTTCATGAAAACATTTACAGTATTGTAAATGAAACTGAAATGTGTGAAATGATTTCATACGTAGCTACCATCACAGCAAATAAAACTATAATAGTCATCATACATTCACACGTGTATGAGGAAGAGGTAAATATAAGTATTCCTCTTGAAATGATTTAATATGTACCTACTAGCATAGCAAATAAATTTGTAGTATACCCCATACATTTAAAAATCTGTGAGGTAGATGTAAGTGTAAACATTTTTTGAAATGATTTAATATGTACCTACCAGTATAGGAAATAAAATTGTAATATACACCATTCCAATTTCTGTTACGTCATAAACGATAATAGAAAAACGTAACAGAAAACTTTTGTGAAGTCAAGAATTAACAAACAAATATTTATTTACAATACTAAAATCATATGCAAATTAAGTAAGGTTAATACAACAAATAAATGAGAAATATATTCTTACTGTTCATTGCTATACCGGTGTATATTTCACAGTCCGTGCCGAAGTGCAGAAATCGCGTTTCTGTAGTTTGATATTTGAACACTGCTCAGTTATTGTCCAGTTTCCGGCAGTTCAATCACGTAGATAACACAGCAGCCAAAAGTCAATTCACAGGAGTATAAAGTCCGCAGCAAAGGTAACATAGTAAGTATAACGCACCCACCTAAAGCTCTTACAATAGCTGCAAACGGGAGACTTATTTTGAGTGTTAAAAGTGGGTGACTGAGACTTTGTGTTGACCTTCGACCTTTGTAACTGGGGTTAAAAGTTTTAGGCCCTGAGAAAGAACTGGGTTTGTTACCTGAGAGATAAGACTGGGATGAACTTGGCTTAACAGCATTGACAAATGATAATGTGTGTGTCAGAGCGTATTCATCAGCAAATCGTGCTGCTTGGTCTAAAGTGTTGGCATTCTTTTCATCAAGAAATGTTCTAATATCACCATGGATACACCTTTTAAATTCCTCTACCAGCATAAGCTGTCTAAGGCTTTCAAAGTTGTTGTCAATTTCAACCGAAGCACACCACCTATCAAATAACTGTTCTTCTGAACGAACAAATTCTACATGAGTCTGAGAGTTTTCTTTTTCACAACTACGAAACTTTTGTCTATAGGCTTCAGGAACTAATTCATAACCTTTAAGGATTAAATCCTTCACGGTATCATAATTTGATGCTTGCTCTACCGTCAATTGAGTGTAAATGTCCCTTGACTTTCCGGTCAAAACACTTTGAAGAAGTAAACTCCAATTTTCGTTTGGCAAGTTTAAATTTTCAGCAATTTTCTCAAAATGTAGAAAATATTTATCAACTTCTTTTTCCTGAAATGGTGGGACGAGACGTATTTGACGAGCCGCATCAAATTTTGATTGTGATTGTACGGGTGCATGTGTAGGAGGACTGGTTTGCGAATGTAATTCCATACGCTTCATTTCTAACTGAAACAGTCTTTCTTCCTTTTCTCATTCTCTCTCTCTTTAATTCCAGCTGATGTTACAATTCTAATTTTCTTATTTCCAAATAATCAGCTGTTTCCGCAGTTAAATCAAAATCACTTTCATCCCAAAGTTGTTTACTAACAAAAGGTTTAATAATGAGTTTCTTAATTTCTTGCTTTCTCCATGATGTTCTAGCTTTAATTTCTAGGAATCTACACAGCGCCAAGTTCACAGCGACCAAAATGGTAGGAAAACCAAACCAAACCATACCAAAGGCCCCTCTACAACCAATCCCTGCATTTGAGGAAGCATTTAGTAGGGTGATTATAGATTGTGTTGGTCCATCACCGGAAACAAGGTCAGGCAATCAATACATGTTAACAATCATGTGTGCTTCAACCAGGTTCCCCGAGGCCATTCCTTTGCGGAATATTAAGGCAAAAACTATTGTTAAGGCCTTCGTTAAGTTTTTCACACTTATCGGCCTACCCCAATCTGTTCAGTCTGATCAGGGATCTAATTTCAACAAGGAATTTTTCAACAAGTCACGCATGAATTGGGATTCTAACCTTCTGTGTTATACGTGTCGTGTGCAAATAAATGTTGTATATAGGGTAAACTTTCACATAGCAACGGGTTTTGCAAGAATACAAAATACTGCCTCGTGAAACAGCTCATCACGGTTGAGGGAGAGTGCGTTTACCTCCCCCGCAATAACACAGGAACATTCTTCCCGTGATACACTAAATGAGTGCAAAGGCACTCGATATCTGAACCATTCCATTTCCATCCCTAAACAGCCCGCTAGTCTGTATGAGAAAAAATATATAATATAACTTCGTTCTTCTTAGCCCTTCGCCAACAAATGTAGACAAACGCGAACCTGCTCGTGCGCGAAATGTCACTTTCCCAGTACCCATGGCAAGCACCTGACATATACGTCAACTTCTACACAACCTCCAGCTCATTAGTTCTCATATTCCTGTGGTTAATCTTGGGCAAGAAATATGTATAAAAAATCAATACAAAATCAATAAAATATTTTATTTCTCTGCTCTGAAAGAATCAGTTTTTTTGCACGATATATTTGTATGCCAAGTATGGGTAAACGGTTCAACCGTTGCTGCACGCGCGAGCCAGGTAACACTGCTTGTTTTTTGCGGCGGGGGTAAAATGTACCAGCCGCGCTCAGAGAGAATCAGTTTTGCCCATTTGTTGATTATTTCTACATTCAAATATATTTCCTGGTTAGAATTGGATTCAAAACCTTCGTATCGGTATCTGTTGTGTAATAATTTACCGCTGGGACGTCTTTCATCCCTCGTCAAAACCCCTCGATGGGTTTTGACTAGCCTCGTCAAAACCCCTCGATTGCGGCGCAATATCGGGGTTTTGACTCGGGATGAAAGACGTCCCAGTGGCAAACTATTACACAACAAATACCTCTATGTCGGTTGTGAACCCTTAAATAAAGCAGTATAAGTCATCTGCATACCACCCAGAAAGCCAAGGCGCATTAGAAAGATTCCACCAGACATTAATGATTGGAACCTGTTGTTTTGACACTGAGAAAGACTGGGGTGAAGGCATAAATTTGTTATTGTTTGCTGTTAGAGAGTCGGTTCAAGAGTCTTTAGGCTTCAGTCCATTTGAATTAGTCTTTGGTCATACAGTTAGAGGACCACTTAAACGGCTGAAGAAAAGTTTCTAGACCGTGATCTTGACTCATGTAGTCTCTTACAATATGTGTCGGACTTTCGCACCAGGCTGACTAAAGCACGTGATTTGGCCATGTCAAATTTAAAGTCAGCACAAAAAATGTATGGAAATAACCTATGGTAAACATGCCCTTAAACGAAGTTTCAATTTTCTGCCTATTCCTGGTAATCCACTTAAGGCTAGATATTATGGTCCTTGTGTCATTGAAAAGAAATTAAATGACCTTAATTATGTAATTCAGACTCGTGACAGGTATGTCATGTAAATATGTTAAAGTTATACATAGACAGAGATAGCGCTAACAGTACTGTACAGCCTATTAGTGTAGTTAGTTCTGACCCAGATAATAATGAAACTCGTGAAGAGCCCAGGACAGCGGCGAAATTAGAGAACTCTTACACTTAGGACACTTACACTTAGGACATTCTACTCAATGTCCTTAATTTGGATTCCAAGTTATGTCATCTTGAACCAACCATGAAGAACTTCGAACTCTGCTCAGTCAATATGAACATATGTTTCCCGATATCCCCACTCGGACTGATACAATTCCACATGATGCCAATGTCGAAGATTATAATCCAGTGAAGCAGCACCAATATCGTTTGAATCCCATTAAACAAAACTACCTGAAAAGAGAGATTCAGCACTTATTGGACAATGACTTCATTGAACCAAGTAATAGTAACTGGAGTTCACCTTGTATCCTCGTTCCAAAGCCAGATGGCAGTTACAGGATGTGTACTGACTACCGAAAGGTGAACACATTGACCAAAACAGACACATTCACTATTCCACGCATTGATGATTGCATTGATAAAGTGGGAAGTGCCATGTTTGTGTCAAAGTTTGATTTTCTGAAAGGATTTTGGCAAGTTCCACTGACAGATCATACGAAGGAGATATCAGCATTCGTCACTTTGGAGGGTCTGTTCAAAATGGCACAAAGTCATGCCATTTGGAATGAACAATCCTCCAGCCATGTTCCAGCGTCTCATCAACCGTGCTACTTCTGGTTTGGAAGGATGTGAGACTTTCATTGTCTCCAGCGATACATGGGAAGATCAGCTACAGAGAATTCGCGCACTGTTCAATCGGCTGAGTGACGCCAAGCTGACAGTCAACCTTGGAAAAAGTGAATTTGGACATGCACGTGTGACATTCTTGGGTCATGTTGTAGGTCAGGGTCAGGTAAAACCTGTAGATGTTAAGGTTAGTGCTATCTCGCTATTTCCAAGACCAACATGTAAGGGACAACTTATGGGTTTCTTGCGTATGGCTGGTTATTATAGAAATTTTGTCTATTTTTTCAGATATTACTGAACCTTTAACTCAACTCTTAAGAAAACGGGTAACTTTTGTTTGCACCGATGAATGTGAATCAGCTTTTGAAATCCTGAAAGCCATACTCAAGAGCGCGCCAGTTCTTTCAGCACCGGATTTTGAATCCCCATTTAAACTGGCTGTAGATGCTAGTGATGTTGCTGCTGGTGCCGTTTTGTTACAAGAAGGTATAGATGGTGTAGATCACCCAATATGTTATTTTTCACGTAAATTTGACAAACATCAGAGAAATTATTCTACAATTGAAAAGAAAGTTTGGCAATGATATTGACTTTACAACATTTTGATTTTTATGTTACTTCTTCATCGTTGCCAATTACTGTATTCAGTGATCACACTCCACTTGTTTTCATAAGTAAAATGAAAAACAAAAATCAAAGATTGTTGAGATGGAGTTTGGTGATACAAGAATACAATATTGAAATCAGACATATTAAGGGCAAGGACAATTTGATTGCTGATTGTTTGTCTCACATATAATGTACATATGTTTGTCAACATTTTTGCTGTTGTAATATAGATTTTTTTTTGAAATAATGTAAATGTCGACTAACATTGCAAATGGCCGATACACGAACAGACCCGGATAAAGCGAGTAATTGGGCCACAGCGCCATCTCCCCATACATCAACAGACCCGGATGACGCGAGTAGTTAAACCACAGCGCCATCTGCATATAGGCTGTCATGGTATTGTAGTTTACTATTAGACATTGTAGATGTTTCTGGAATGATAGAGCTACGTAGGATTGTTCACGTACTGTTATGTGGGCTTTCTGGAAGCTTATTGTAATTGTATCTGGGTCAGATCATACGTCAATGCTGTATGTTGTGGAATGATCTCGAAAGCCCGTAGAGTATAAATAGCCAAAAATTAGTGATCGAGGGGGGAATTCAAACTGGCTTTTGTGGGTGCGTTATACTCACTATGTTACCTTTGCTGCGGACTGTACACTCCTGTGAACTGACTTTTGGCTGCTGTGTAATCTACGTGATTGAACTGTCGGAAACTGGACAACAACTGAGCAGTGTTCAAATATCAAACTACAGACACGCGATTTCTGCACGTCGTCACGGACTGTGGAGAGATGTGTCAACGTCAGTAGGACTGAGAAATATACACCGGTATAGCGTTGAACACTAAGACTATATTTCTCATTTATTTGTTGTATTAACCTTACTTAATTTGTATATGATTTTAGTATTATAAATAAATATTTGATTGTTAGCCCTTGACTTCACAAAAGTTTTCTGTTACGTTTTTTCTATTATCGTTTATGACGTAACACTACCAGTATAGCAAATAAAATTGTAATTTACACCAATCCTTTGCGCATCTGTGAGATAAATGTAAATATAAGTATTCGTTTTCAAATGATTTCATATATAGCTACCAGCTTAGGAAATAAAATGGCTATATACACCAACATTCACACATCTAGAGGATAGTTGTAAATATAAACGTTTTATTTGCATTGTTTTGAGATATAGATGCTATACTTCGGAATTTATGGATAAATTTCATCTTATTTGCCACATATATCACGCAATGGTCAATATAACTAAACAATTCACTTATATTTACTACTAGTTTTAAAGTAGCTAAATATGACTCATTGATTTGCATTCGGGTCACTACGATGGCGAATATATTCAAAAACGTGAGATTTTTTTGCAAACAATTATCGTGCGTTGTATATCGTAATTAGGGACTCTTCAAGGTACGACACGCACAATAAATGTATCCAAAAGAAACCTTAAATTCATTGTAAATGTATGTGAAATGTATGGCAAACACCAAGATTCTACATAGGCACTGAACCGTGGAACGCCAAAAACATTTACTAAAGTGGTGAATTTGGGACTCTCAATCATACAGAATACATGAACTAAATTCTTAAATATAACATCAAATATGGGACTCCAATTGTATGAGCCCTACCTCTCCGATCACATCGACTTATACGGCGAATGAATGCAAATGTTACTTATAACTGCAAGCGTAAAACTTGCGTAAAAGTGTTCAAATAAATGCAAATAAAACCGTTATATTCACATTACATGCTAACCGTATATTAAATATAATTAAAATGGCGTTTTTATGTAGTGTATCGTCACCAGGATATTTGAAATATTCATTTCAGAAATAATAATATTACATCTGAAACTTTATATTTTTGCAAATGTCCTGTTATATGGTTATGATACAATCCGTCAAAATTGACGAAGCTGACAAAATTTTAAATAATTTTTCATCACAATGCGGTTTAAAAGCAGCCATCTAAAAGACTAAAAAGGTACATACATGAAATTTCAGATGTCTGTTGTAAGTTTGAGAAATATTGCATTTTTTAAGATGACCTATCCACACTTGTTTGACCTCAAAAAGTCAACGGTTCCTTGTCAAACAATTACATTTGAAATGTTTAAAACTATGGAAACAACAGTTTAGGTGTGAATGTTTCTATGTGAATTGAAGGGGTACATTCACACTGAGATTACGTATTATGTTATTTTCTCTTAGTCTTCAGGTGCGTATCACATCTCAATATCTCGTACATAATCCTCGGCCATGCATGGCTGTGGATGTCCAAATCCGACAGGTATGAGAGAGTGACCCTGCTGTGCAGTTTACACCACCAAAATCAACGCTTACTGCTAGATAGTCTGTAGGATGTTGGAACGAATTTCTTATTATTTCCCACAACTACTTTGAAGCGAGGTATTATACTTAGCATCATCAAAACATCCCGTCCAGACGTGCAAGTTAGTGCGTCAAAACCCATCGTATTCGACAAACACGTGTATGTGGCAATCTGGCCTGTCTTCACAATTCCGACCGGAACTATGAGGACAGGCCTGCGTTATACTAAGAATTCCGACTAACATTTTTTTACCCCGGAACTATGAGGATACGACAGCTGGTAATCAAGATTTACAATTATGCGAACCTGCAATGTACTCTATATACAGTGAGGATATCTGGTTCGAGCAAGTTCGGTCTACGATTCTGTTATTTTTCTTTCTGAACTTGCGGAGTCGCCAAGAAGTTTGGGTCCCCCTTGCATAAAGTGTCGTTTTCGATTTGACAGATGGCATAGTGTCTTGCATTGGGAAATGCTTCATCCCAGTGTACAAATAGTTGTAATTTGGTACTTCATCTTTTGAACGATACAGTAATGTACATCATTGATAGCTCATATTACATGTCCTGTTCATTGATTTTTTCATTTCCATGGCCAAAGCACGCGAGGATAAAATATAATCGTACCTTTAAACAATATTCATGGTATAGACATGTATTATTTATTATTGAAAATATTTAGCCGCTCTCTGCAAATTCCATTGGTGCTGTAGATTTTGGAACGGTTAAGGTCACATCTCAATCCAGCAATCTCTGTGGCATGCGATGGATAAGTAAGCTGTTCTTTTTAATTCAAGATGCGCTTGTGAGAATCCTGCGGAGTATGAATTGATAGTCTTGGTGAATTGTGCATTAGTACATTTATAATAATATGCCCTAGATCAATCGCCATGACCTTCGAGAATGAAAAATTCTTGAGGGTATTTGAAGGAATATGTTAGTGATTTGTTCATGTGCAATCCGTTTATTTCCTTGCTGCCATATTTAATCACCAGTAAATACTACGCAATTTAAGTTTGCTTAGCTGCGGGAAGATTTCAACCGCGTTTAAATATCTCAACCGAGATTGATACTCGATTATTTATTTTTTATTGCTGTAATAAGAATCCTGGACTCTCCAATTACAAGCGTCTGGTCCGTCAGCCGTCGTCCATTAGAGAATATCCGCGTTCATAATCCAAAGCCCTATTCCATATAACAATATTAGCATCAAATTCAAAAAGGCAATCCTAGTATACATAAACATAGGCTTTTTTCCTGCAAGAGAGAAGCGGCCAACAGTTTTCAATGATGCCGGCAAGACATCATGATGTTCCAAAAATATCAAATCCGTATCGCTGATCAGTATTCTTAATCCATAATATTCGTTGTAATGTCGCCATCTAAAGAAGGATGTATCTCAGTCACGCTTTGATTGTGACTGTTCATATGAGCACCATGAGGATCTTGAAGTACATGGGTTCATACGGCCCCTAGCCCCGGGTTAAGCGGAATTAGACACAAGTTACGAAAAGTAACGCCATAGATCTTGCACGCTACTCTCGAATTTTGTTACGTCACAATCAAAACGTTACTAAAATATAGTATACCTTAGTTAACTACATTCATTTGAATTGAAGAATGCTTGTCATTGATATACATTTCACGAATAGAACATCTGGATGTTTTGCTGCCATCGATGAAAAAAAGGTGACTGCCTTGCTCTTACAAGAAACTACCAGTGTCTTAATTTGGGAACACACTATATCAACAACATGAAGGTATTCCAATGGATAGGAATTGTGCAACCCTTTTGGGTGACCCATATCTAATGAATACGACTATATGCAGACGCTTTCAAAAACCGACCAATTCAAACCCGTTCCTTCTCATTTACCAAACGCTATATAGACGATCTTCTCTCTGTGGATAACCGCTATATAATATAAAAGACGCAGGAAAGGATATGAATCCACCTTCACTAGATTTGAAGGAAACTAAAGATGCTCTAACGGCACATCATATTTAAACCTATATCTCCATAGAAATGAGACAGGCGTTCTCTCTCGTCGACTTTACGGCAGAAGAAATGATCACAATTTTCATATATGAAACTCTCCCTTTCTGGACAGCAATATTCCAGTGGGACCTGCATAAGACGTATTCATATCTCGCCTAGTATCATTTGTTAGATCCTGTGTTAAATGTGACGATTTTAATCAACGTCACAGGGCATTATTGCAGAAACGTATAAAACAGGGCTATACCACTAAGCGCCTGTACTCAAATTTGGCGATATATATCGCAGGCTGATAGCGAAATACGAGCGTAGCGCGCAAGATCTATCAGCTTTCGTTTCGTAACTTGTATTATATTCCGCTTAACCCGAATCTCGACCCCGTATGAACCCATTCACTTCAAGATCTTCATTGTGCTCATATGAACAAGCACAATCGGAGCGTGACTGAGATACATCCTTCGCTAGGTAACGACTTTAAAAGATACAGGGATACGGATTTGATATTTTTGTAACATCATGATGTCTTGCCGGCATTATCGAAAACTGTTGACCACTTCTCTCTTGCAGTTTATGTATGTTATGATTGTGGTCATGTTAAGACATAGAGAACGACTACTTGTCAGTTTTAAGATCGCATTGCTGATCGACAGCGGTCTCATTGATAATTGAAAATCTCTTCTGTTGGGTGTGAAAAAAAAAGTTAAAAAAACACATTGACCTGTAAAAGTATTAACTCTTTCTGCAAAAACTGGGACAGCATTTTATAGCAGGAAGGGGAAGGGTGGGGGTCAAGTTGAAACCCTAAGCATTAAACACGGACTTCCCGTGCCGGGTTCCTGTAAATATTGTTTCCATGATCTACCTGAACTTTTCGAAGGATAAAATTTATCGCAGATGAGCGTTTTTCTATTATTTCCTTGCTAAAACGCATTGATCACTGGACTTGACGTCACAGTGTTTGTCGACGATTTTTCTTTGTGTTTTTTTCTTCAGTCACCGTTATCTGCTAAAACTGAGTTTAATGTTTGAATATATATGCTGTTAGTCTCGGAGAAAATATTCATCGTCATGGTTCGAATAATTACTTCGATGTCCCATATCCAGCCGCTTACGACTTACTTATTTTGGCAAGTATTTAGGATAATGATCTATTTATTGGTTCATTTCAGGAGCACAATGTTCTGATAAACAATTTGGATCGCCTTGCCAGATGTGTAACTGTGCCAACACTGCAGAGGTGTGTAACAAAGTCAGCGGAATGTGTACCTCGGGATGTCGTAGCGGATTTACAGGAGTTGACTGTAAACAAGGTAAAAAGGCCAATGTTCAAATTGATAGTCAACAGCAATAGTCTTTAATAATTTGACGTAAATAGGTGTATTCCATGTTTGTTTGTATAACATGCCGGAAAAGTTTCAGACACGTGAGTGCACAAATGTTAATGAATCCGAAAAGAAATGAAGTAGAAACGGAAATATAGAAACAGATCTATTGTGAGCAATATTTTACTATACAAATTATTTTCAGACTCTATTCTTTAACATCTCGAAAGTTTTCCTTGTTCCACACTGGTTTGAATATCTCATCTATATGCTTTGCCGTATCATGTATATAAACACATGTACAAATATAGCTTTCAGTCATGAGGTACCGCTAGGGCATAAGCTTGCTGCAGCACGAATGGTGACAGAGTGTCTGCATTAATCGCTGGATTCTTTGTTACTCTTTATTCCACTGGCGACGGATAGGGCATTCAACCTACATTCTAAATTAAAAATTCTCCATATCTAATTGAAACAAACTGAGTAGCTAGCTGTAGAGCATACATTGCTATCGCTACTGGAATTCGTCTCGACAGGGTTGCCTCGTAGTATCCAGACATCATTTGGGGAAAATCTATTAAAACGTTTTGATTGTTAGTCCGAGCGTGTTTGAATGGCAAAAGGAAGGATTTGTAAGGAAAATCTCTTTGGCATTCTCCGATTTGTGCCTTCTGAACAAGTTTCTTCCAACTGATTCATCCATAGCATGACATCATTTTCCTTAGCAGGCCCCCTAACTTTTTTTATCAATCAACAAACTGTTGAAATCAACTGATCATCCAGAACACTACCGATACGTATTTAGAAATATAATTGAAGGAAAATGGATAAAATCGACGAAAATGTGACAATATGTCGACGTATATTATCGATTCAGTGTCTGATGGCTCAGAGTTACTTGTAGAAAGATTGCGACGTGCCAAAAAATGTCATTTTCTGTTTTTGATTTACTAGTATAGGGTTCAGAGAGCATGAAAATTAATGGCTGCAATTTTAATATCTGATAAGATGGTTCAGAGATTGGTTCGGGATATACTCCACTATATAACCTTCAACCATAACTCTGGGATGAAAACATAAATGACACAATCTTTCAGAGTTATTAACAGATAATGTAGAAGTCATTTTGATCATTTTCAAAGCCGATAATGAAAGCATCATGACCCAATCCACATTACGACGATTATGTATTATATTTTGAATTTGAGTTTGAATTTATTTGCAATACACCTATTACAGGCTGAGCAAATACATGAATAATACATATGGCAGCATCATCAGAAAATAAGTAATAAAGAAGAGAACAATGGTATAATTCTATCTATATCTACAATATAGGTATTGCTACAGCATTAGTATAAAATACTACTATTATCATATTGTTGTGGATTTTTCATGTACATAAGTTACCAACAATACCGAATTAAGACATATCTCGTTGAACTGCTTCAGAGCGGGCTTGAAAAAACTTACAGATATATGCACAGATAGTTTCACAAAGTGAAGAATAATTGTTTCTCATTATAACATCAAACTGATCGACTGGCGATAGAGTAGAAAAATCGGAATATATAACATCGAGCTTACAAAATAATTCGGCTCTTAGAACAGAATAATGGGAACAGTTGAGAATGAAGTGCACTCGATTTTCCAACACATGCTTCTCACAAACATTTATTTCAAATGTTCATCACGAAATTCACGATACTATATTTTCAAAGCTATGTAATCAATTTTAATCCACTGGCTCTAGTTAATCTAGTAAAAATGATGATGGCACATGTTCAGTAATATTCCAGTGGAACCTGCATATGGCGTATACATATCACGCCTAGTAGCATTTACTAGATCCTGTGTTAAATGTGACGATTTTAATCAACGTCACAAAACATTGTCGCAGAAACTTGCAAAACAGGGCTACACCACCAAGCGCCTCCACTAAAATTTCCTCAAATTTGGCGATACATATCGCATGCTGATAGCAAAATACGAGCGTAGCGTGCAAGATCTATGGCGTTACGTTTCGTAACTTGTGTCTACTTCCGCTTAATCCGGGGCTAGGGGCCGTATGAGCCCATGTACTTCAAGATCCTCATGGTACTCATATGAACAGTCACAATCAAAGCGTGACAGATACATCATTCTTTAGATGACGACTTTACAACGAATATTATGGATTAAGGATGCTGATCAGCGATACGGATTTGATATTTTTGGAACATCATGATGTCTTGCCGGCATCATTGAAAACTGTTGACCGCTTCTCTCTTGCGGGAAACAAGCCCATGTTTATGTATACTATGATTGTCTTTTTGAATTTGGTGCTAATACTGTTATATGGAATATGGAATAGGTCTTTGGATTATGGAAGCGGATATTCTCTAATGGACGACGGCTGAATTATGAATGACGGCCCAGACGCTTGTAAGTCAGGAAAAGAGGTTTAGATTCAATAGACACGATGTTCACAGGAACAATTGTTCCCCTTCATTCATAACGGCTTACATTAGAAAAGATAATTTGTAAGAATCTCAGTCTCAATTTACTCTCATTACCAAATAAGTCTATGCCATATAGGTTTTGTTATACAAATTGATATACAAACTATGAAAAATATTGTTTGAAAAATACTCTTACGGAAATTTAAACTGTCGGATACATCGCCATGGCTTCCTAACTCATAGGCAATAGGTGAAAGGCCTCAGAAAACGGTAAAGAAATCGACACTGACACCTTAACGTAAGCTTGAGATGAAATACTTTCTTTTGGGGGTACCGTAGGCCTAACTTGACAATTGTCTCCAAATTAGCACTCTTCCATGGATCTAGCTGCTCAGCTGTGAACTTTCGTGAACCCAAATGAGGTACAACCCAGATATCCAGCGCCAGGCAAGGTTATATTCAGTTTTGTATACTGTGACGTAGAGAGAGAGAGAATTAACATTTAACGTCGCGATCAGCAAAATTTCAGCTATATTTCAACAAAAACAAGTCAAGAACCCATCAATCCAGAAATAGTCAACACATCAAAAACATGTACATAATAAAAACTTATGCAATAAACCGATTTCTCTCAAATAACCCCAAATACAGTCAGACTAGAAAGATCTTCTAAAGCAGGTACTTGATAAAAAGAATCTCCTGCAATCTTAAAATCTATACAGTCGATCAGAATATGTTTCATTGTGAGAACTCGTGGTGTGGAATACACCTTGTGGCTGGTTCTCTTTTTTAGTAAATGTTCGTAAGTTAATCGGGTATGGCCGATTCTACATCGCCTGATCATGGCTTGATCCAAACGTTTCTGGCTATTCAGATGAAAATATCTTACTTTTTTTTTAACTCATGAAGTTTGTTATTATCTACAGCATCCCATGAAGATTAAATCAGCTTTCTCACATAAGAACCGATAGAGGGTCTGAAGTCATTATATGGGATTACATTCCTACTCACCAGCCCCCACCCCACAACAGGATCAACCTCATTATGAAGGGCTGCCTTGACCAACCATCAGCTTCAGTAAAATCAATCTGTTGATGAAATCTACGGTCATATAATTGTAGAATGTTCAAAATGGTGGGATGAGTTGAAGTTCCACTACCAATCGCTTGAAGGAATGACAGGGAATCTGAGAATATGACCAATTTTTCCTCCTATAGTAGACCCATTATCTTCCAAAGCGAGCAATAGAGCTTGGCTCAGCAGTATCCGAATTGCTCTCACCGGCACACCGACCAGTCCGTCACAGAGACCAGTCCGTCACGAAGGCCAATCCAGCAGTGAGATCAATTATGTACACGGCGGGTGTAGCCCAAGCCCCACGTTACTGTAATACTGTTTTTGCTAACTTTTAATTGACTCTTTCAATAGATAATTCACACGTTGGTTTGATTAGTTCTTTCGTTAGATGTGGTCGACTGAAGGCTGAAGTAGGTGAGAGACGGTGTCTTAGCATTGATTTCCATGATATTTTTCAAAAAATATGTACTCCGTAAACACCTTCCTGCCTTCGCTATAGTATTGAAACAAGCACTATATAAATACAGTCTACAGCGTATAGCACAAATGACAACAAACCGTTGTCTTTTATATGCCAGAGATAGAATTTTGAAATATAGCTTTGTTGGTTTTGTAAAATGACACTATAATTACTCCATGATTCTACGAGTCGTTGTAAGATATTGCATGCCGTACGCACTCATATGACGCGATACCAATGTTGCAGAAGTAAAATTAAATACACAATATACGAAGGAAGTAGCCCTATATTTCCTGAAAAATCCTAGAAAGTTTATGAATTAAAAATTAATTTAAAAGGGTACATACTCAATTAGTTTTGCAGATGTGTATATAGAGTATATTGGTATAAGATGGTTACGGGTGCATGCATGGATAGTCTATAACTCCATATTAACTCTTCGCTGAGGAACTATGAAAACAATTGATCTTGTATCAGCATAAACTAGAGGTTCCGCTTTGATCCTTGGGTTGCCGCTCCTGCATGAAGCCTATGCTGGTTGTTTTTTTAAGCAAAAACATACGTCTCCCCCAACCTCCCACCTTGCCTTGAGTGGGCTCATTCTTTAAGGGAAAGTGCTATAAAATGAATGTGGCAATAAGTATCCTAAACAAAGCTGCGCATCTAAAAATATTAATTGCGAAGAGGCGATTTTCATTGTTGCAGTAGCCCAGTGAGGAGTCGGGATTTATATAGCAATGAGTGGATTGCCGACACCTACAGCATCCAACCAATGTGAAATACATGTAATTGTGAAGCATCAATTATTTCAAAATTGATCACAATATAGGAAAGATGCAAAACATACAAGAGGCACACCTATAATATACATGGTGTACTGTATAGAAGTTTCATGCATCTGCCTTCAGTAGTTTCCAAGAGATGGAGCGAACAAAAATTGGACACAGACAGACAGGCACATTTTGCATGAACCCACACAAGCACTAGCACACACCAAAACCTAATTAGATCACAAGGCCATTTCAATGAAGCTTCTGTCCAAGTTTGGTGAAATTTCATCCAGTAGTTCTCCAAATATCTTGTAGACAAGAGTAGTCCTGTACATACATGTAACAAAGATAGACATCAGAAACAGATGGATGCATGCGCGCACACCAAAACATAATCAGATGTGGAAGCCATTCCAATAAAGTTCCATCCAGTAGTTCTCCAGATATCTTACACACAATGCCTGTCTATACATGTAGAAGTAGATGGACAGGCGGACGGACAACAGACCCGGATGAACACATGCATGCATACCAAAACCTAATGAGACGAGGACCCTATTGCAATGAAGCTTCCATCCAAGTTTGGCGAAATTCCGTCAGGTAGTTCTCCAGATATCTTGCTGACAAGGCCTGTATATACATGTACAAGTAAATGGACAGACAGACATGAATGAATGCTCGCACACACACGAACACTTAATCAGATGAGGGGGCTATCCCAATGAAGCTTCCAGCCTAGTTTGGTGAAATTCCGTCAAGTAGTTCTCCAGATATCTTGAAGACAAGGTCTTTCTGCATATACATGTACAAATAGATGGACGGACGGATGAATGCACACACACACACGAAAACCTAATCAAATGAGGGGGCTATCCCAATGAACCTTCTATTCAAGTTTGGTTAAATTCCGTCCAGTAGTTCAAGATATCTTGCAGACAAGGCCTGTATATACATGTAGATGGACGGACGGACGGACAATGGACACGGATGAATGCATACACACACCAAAACCTAATCAAATGAGGGGGCTATCCCAATGAACCTTCCGTCCAAGTTTGGTAAAATTCAGTCCAGTAGTTCTTCAGATATCCTGCAGTGACTGTATATACATATACATGTACAAGTCGATGGACAGACGGACGGACACCAGACATGGACGAACGCACGTACACACACCAAAACCTAATCAAATGAGGGGGCTATCCCAATGAACCTTCCATCCAAGTTTGGTGAACTTCCGTCAAGTAGCTCTCCAGATATCTTGCAGACAAGGCCTGTTTATGCGTGTACAATTAGATGGACGGACACGATGGACACGGATGAATGCACACACAAACCAAACTTAATCAAATGAGGGGATGGGGGGGGGTGTATCCCAATGAAGCTTCCATCCAAGTTTGGTGAAATTCTGTCCAGTTGTTCTCAAGATATCTCGCGAACAAGGCCTGTATATACATTTACAAGCAGATGGACAGACGGACGGACACCAGACACGGATGAGTTCACGCACATACACCAAAACCTAATCAAATGAAGGGGCCATCCCAATGAAACTTCCATGCAAGTTTGGTGAAATTCTGTCCAGTAGGTCTCAAGATATCTTGCAGATAAGGCCTGTATATACATGTACAAGTAGATGGACGGCCGGCCGGACACCAGACACGGATGAACGCACGCACACATCCCAAAACCTAATCAAATGAAGGGGCCATCCCAATGAAGCTTCCATCCAAGTTTGGTGAAATTCCGTCCAGTAGTTCTCGAGATACCTTGACAAGAAGACAAGAAAAGGGGACGGACAGGGGACGGACGGGGGACGGACAGACAGCACAAACACTAGATGTCTCCCCGCAACATAGTTAGGGGAGACATAATGAAAAAGATAAAGTGTCTATAAAATACAATGATGGTGGAGTTGAATAAAGAAACGATTAAATACATCATCAACTGGACGTCACGGAATCACGGTTTGGAAACATATAAGTTTTCAATGGACTGTTAATTTCGAAAACAATTTTTTTTTTCTATGTCCCTTTTATGAATCTGCAAGTTCTGTATCAAACCACAAAATATATACGGCGGTTTTACAATTGACTTTGTACTGATGAAGCCTTGTTCTCTGATCTGGCTACCATCTTCTTGAGTTCTGCTCGTGCAACCATTAATTTGATTAACATGATTCATTTAATCGATTTACCTCCATAGAGCCATTAACGGCCTATTAGCAGTAAGGTTGACCTCCTTAACCAGACTCTGATGTTGTTTAGCACAATGGTCGCCTTTCGTTACGCATCAGTGAGCACAACTGTTCAACCCACTGCTGTGACCAGCATACACAGCACTGGTCTGTGTGATGAACTGGTCTCAATGACGGACTGGTCTGCATGACGGCGGAGGCAGTGAAAATCGAACTTTTTACTGGAAGTCGACAGGTTTTAGTTTCGAAACTAAAGATAGTAGCACACGCTATTCTATCCTCATCTTCAAAACCATATATATAAATTGCCATGCAACCCCCTTGCTGATAGACTACTAGGAAAGAACATGCAACGGTGGGGTAAATATAGAAGTTACATGCGTCTGGTTCGTCATTCATAGTTCAGTCGTCGTCCATTAAAGAATATCCGCGTCCATAATTCAATAACCTTTTCCATATTCCATATAACAGCATTAGCACTAATTCAAAAAGATAATCATACTATACATAAACATAGGCTAGTTTCCTGCTAGAGAGAAGCGGTCAACAGTTTTCAGTGATACCGGCAAGATATCATGATGTTCTAATAATATCAAATCCGTATCGCTGATCAGTATTCTTGATCCATATGATATTCGTTATGAAGTCGTCATCTAGAAAAGAGCGCATTTTGTCAAAAGTCACCCAAAAGGCTGCCAAGGACGACGTGTGATTATGGGATGTAATAGTGTTTGATCGTGGAAGGCTATGTGTACACCATGTCACGGCAACGCCTCCGTGAGCGTGAGATATATGCGATGCCTTTTAGTATGACGAAATGTGAATTGCTAGTAGTATGAACGCTGTTACATGTATTCAGAATTCCAGTCTGTAACGGCCAGCCTAGATAATATGACATATGTCAAAGGACTAAGTAAAGTGGGTGAAAACTGTCCTGAATATCTGTGGGGTATAGAGAGATACATGCTGATTGGCTACTGTGACAATGACCATGTGACCATGTAATCAATTGGCTTCATTAGATTCTCTTACTGTAGTGGAGATCAGTAAAGCAGAACTCAAGATATCGTACGGAGAATGTCGTATATCGTTACGGAAGCACTATAATTACTATAATTTTGGTGCGAACACTTTCGAGTCTAACAAATGGGGAGTTTGTTTTATGTCATGGGCTGATTTTTACACGACATGGGAGCCACCTCCCATATGGCGGTCATTTAGAAATAATTTCTTGTGGACCTTGACCAAATCTTGTTCAGTGTGCGCAGTGTTAAACTGTACCAAATTCTATGTTTTTACTTGAAAGCGCGCCTGTTTTGTGTTATTGTTGACCTTGTAGATACGTTGGGACATATACCGTCATAGTTATTACGTCATTATGTCCTGGTGATAAAAAAAATGCATAAACAATTGGAAAGATACAGAACCACTCGGTAAATGACAAACACAAATGATACACACATATCTGGATATGCAAAATATCACTGATCTGAGAACAATCCAGGACGAATAATGAAAAAAACATTGATAGCACACTCAGAGTCCGGAGGCTTAGCAAAAAAACGGTGACACATCCATCGTATGAGGCACACAGAACAATATCCAACTGGGCTCTATGAAAACCTAAGGGAAAATATTATCATTGACAGAATAGTCAACTTCACAGGAGCTTCGCTAATTTCCTTAACATTGAGGATAGAAAACTGAAACTCGCCACACTAATTCGTGGTTTAAGCACTACCAGAAAATGTAACAAAATTCAAGATGGAGGCTCACTGTGACGTCACATTCTAAAAATGAGTCACTCTATTGGCGATTTTTCGGACAGATTTTTTCACTTTTTCTTCGTTGAACTGCCTGTTAAATTAATAAATAATTCTCTGATTTGAGATAAAATAGTATTGGACACTTTTACATGGGAAAGGGCACTCATTTTGAAGAAATATGACCAAAAAACACAACTTTTCAGCTACACACTCATGTCATCCGTTTTGAATTAACCCATGATGCTCTTCTCCAAGGATTAAGATATAAAGACGCAAAGTGCCAACTCTCAATGTTTCTTCGTTTTGGAGCTGTAGAAAATAGTCCACTTGGAGGGAGGGGGCTGAACCCACAATATCATCGAGATTTAATTAATCACCTGTTCAGAACTAAAAACTCGCCCCCCGTCCGTGTAACATTTGACAATTGAACCTTTCATCTCGTAAAATTGAAAGTAGTAAGAGGGAAAGGCTTAAGTAGTAAAGTAGTAAGAAGGAAAGGCTTAAAACCGTATCGCAGCTGTTCATCTAAACCTTTCAGTACAAAAGTAGAAAGGTGGAAAACTTTTTGTCGGATTTCTTCAAAATTAATGTCTTTTTTTCTATGTAAAAGTTCCAAAAACTATTTTATCTCAAATCAGATAATTATAGCGGGGGATGTGCCAGGTTTGGTCCAGCGTGTCGCCATCTCTTCAAAATATGGCCCTAAACCATCATGACGTTTCGTGGTAAATGAAGATTGTAAAAGATCGGGATGGGGTTCTTCAATTCATGATTCAGTCCCCCACCCGCTACGTGATATCGGTGTAGGTTTGACTGTCATACATGCTTTATATGATAATGGGTAATATCACAAAAAAGCATAACGTATTGTTTTCTACTTTCATCAGCGGTAAAATACGCATCACATGAGCAGGCTTATAATGCGTTAATTCTTCATTTCTTAGCGTTTTCATTTTTTATTATTATCCATTCGAGTTAAGCAAAGATATAAGTTTTGTCAATAAATTGAAGTGTAATAACACACCAAACGCGCAAAAACTTTCAAAGTGATTTTGCATAGCTCAATGGCAAAGTGGAACAACTGAACAAAACGAAATAATTTTCTGATGTTCAGGACAAAGTGACCTTCCTAAATTTGAATGAAATCGGTTATTTTATTTTATTGTTTTTTTATGTTAAGGAACTGAATAACGAAAGTCTGGAGGAGGAGGAGGAGGAGGGGGGGGGGAGGTGGAGGAGGAGGAGGAGGAGAAGAATGTGCATTCAATAGGTCTTCGCCAACTGTAACTCACGTAGACCAAAAATACAAATCACTCACTGTATGGATCAATTTGGACACTGAATGACTTCAGTATATTTACCAGTGGGATTGTATGACTTCTTGTCAGTACGCCGGTATCTTTTTTCCATCAGCGCTGTTCTGTTGTGTTTAATTAATTTGAAACAATTGCCTTTCATGTCAAATTTCAAATTAACTTTTTCAGCTTGTGAGCCGAACAAGTTTGGTACCAACTGTGCAAATGAGTGTCACTGTGCGCAGCCCTTAGCCTGTAACAAGGCGAATGGTCAGTGTTCTGCCGGAGGATGTGAGATGGGATATCAGCTGGATACCAATAAGAAGTGTAACCCAGGTGAGTGTGCAGTTGACAAGAATCAGAGTGAAAACAAAATGAAGCAAAGGCGAGCAAAATTTGGAATAGTAATTCAATCATGCACGTTCCCTTATTGTTATTGACCTAAGCCTAAAGCACAGGCCCTCAAAACAAGAGTTTTGGGGGTGTGGACGGTTGTATTACGGTGAAATGTCGGAATATGGGGTATCTATATGTAACCCCATGCTTTATATACAAATACACCAAGGTCTGAAACGCGCTTTTTGTGAAACGAGAAATAAATGGTTTACCTCCAAACAAAATACATCAGCATATTCTACAATTGTCACTCTATATATTCCCGTCGTCAAATTAGCAAATTTGTGCAATTTTATACCTTTGCCGGGCGATTCAAAATCCAACCTGACTGTACATTCAACCCGGCACAGCGAGATGATCACCCGCTTCTTTTTCAATTCTGATTGGTCAGCTGATCAGTGTGTGACCTCTCTTGCCGGAGGCGTGTCGCGACTGACCAATCAGAATTGAGAAAGTAGCGGGCGATCATCTCGCTGTGCTGGGTTGAATGGACAGTCAGGTGGGATTTTGAATCGCCCGGCAAAGGTATAAAATTGCACAAATTTACTAATTTGACGACGGAAATATATAGAGTGACAATTGTAGAATATGCTGATGTATTTTGTTTGGAGGTAAAACGTTTATTTCTTGTTTCACCCAAGTGCGTTTCAGACCTTGGTGTATTTTTATATAAAGCATGGGGTTATATATAGACCCCATATTTCGACATTTCACCGTAATACCGTCGTCCACACCCTCCAAAACTCTATGGCTTGTGGCATAAAGCATACCGGCTGCTTATTTAATGCGCTGTGTAAAACCCCTAGATACATTGTGCACACTCGAGTACTATTTGACGACGTTTGCAGAGTAGAATTGTGAAAAGTTTTCTTATTTATGGATCGCGTTAAATTAGACCAGTGTTTAAAACCACGCAGAAAAAAAAGAAACAAAAGATCTACAACCGTCTATGATACTTAGGCAGACACACGTATAATTCTGTCTTTCCTTGTTTACTTTAGCGGTCCCAGCAAACTGTACTGTTCGTCAATTCGGACCAATGTGCCAGGATTGCAACTGTGTAGACAAGAACGAGGTGTGTGACACAGTGAGCGGAAGGTGTGATACATCAGGATGTGCTGTCGGTTATACCGCGGAAAATTGCTTACAAGGTAGACAAACTTAATTGAACTTTTGAAGTTTCACAGCAATGTACTTCGAATTTTGTTTAATCGTCATTTGCATGTGTCTGTACGCCCTAGTGTATGTCAGTTATTAGGACATCAACAGCAGGCGTCAGATTTGTCATTTAAATATATTCAGGTTACATTTTTATATGAAATATCCAAAGGGCGTAAAACATCTACTCTTCCCTGCCTTACCAGTTTATTTTCTTTTCATATTAGCTATAAACATTAAATATATCAGTCAGCACCTCACGACCAATAATCGTACTTTGTTTCAATGAATAATGTGAGTATTTCCGGATGTCCGGATTATCCCCTCCTCCGTATGGAAATGTTACCCGGCTGTTTTTACATTTACTTGTATAGGTCAACTTTGGAAAATATATACTTTATTTGAAAGAACAATCGATCACTATCGAGCAAATATTTAAAAATATTTTTCTGATTATTTTTAACCGAGTAAATGTCAATTGAAAACATATAATGGGGCTATACAGAGTGTTGCCATCTTTGAAACTGTTGAGTCTTTTGAGGTTGAATTGACCCTGTCATGTCGTTAGCTGTGACGTGCCTTCGACTCTTCATATTAGGCCATCGACCCTTCATATTAGGCAGTCCATTCATTCGAGCTTTGATTTTCGCGGAGAAAGACGTCTTTTGTAAACCACAATTAATCAGTTTATCAGCACGGTTAATGCCTGAATGCAACATGTTGGCTCTACCAACAAATGGGATATAACGAAAAAACGTTTCTTTGCTACTCCTGTGCATATTGGCTTGTTGGCATCACTGTGCCATTATTGCTTTATTTGATTATCTTCGCTATATACAAATTTGAGATCCACGGCACAGGGTAAAACAGGATAGAACTCGTCAGTCGCTGCAATAACTGCTCGATTGACGAATTTATCACCGTGAGGGTCTCAGCGAGCAATCGGCGTGTCCGCGATCAATTTGGCCATAAAATTTGTAAAAAGTGTTTAACATACTGGGACGCCTTCACGAGAAGAAAATTATTTCGAACAAACATTTGGATTATCTAGGACCTAACAGATTTCATGCAAAGATGAGACAGTTTTACATTTTACCGAAATTCACAAATCAATAGGCAAATTGACATATCCTCTCACTCCACAAGGTCGGCCTATTGTTTCGGATTGTGGATCTGCCACATCATATTTCGGAATTCATAGATTATCACCGCAAACCAATCGTCAATAGGCACGGGATCTATGTCAAACATTCGGATGACATTTTGACCACAATATCCAAAAACACACTTCTTGATATCGAATCAATGCACCAATATCGATATCGACGGAGGTATACAAGCTGTGGAAAACGCTTTTCAGACATTTCCTGACCAGATGAAACTTTTAGAACTTAGTGTGAAAGGAAATGATTTTGAGTCCAGTGGTCAAAAATACCAGCAAATACCTGGTTGTGCAATGCGAAAAAGATTTAGTTCAAATTGTGCCTCTATCTATTTATGTATCTTAGTGGGAAGCTGCCCTGAAAAATTTGTACAAACAGCTTAATGATATATTTCTACTGTGGAATCATTCGAGAGAGGAATTAGGAGCATATATTGATATTTTGAAACGACGACCCCATATAAATCTACAAGCGGTGGTTCACTCGGAATATGTTGAATACTTAGATTTTACAGTTTTCAATACGGGTCACTGGATTTCAAGGAATTTTTCAAATCATGATACCCTTATATGTATGGGAAGGATCTAAAGTCTGTCCATTTTAATTAGTCGTCGACTTTGGAGCTGTCAAAAATCAATAGTTAACCCTGCAACAATTTTCTTTTTTGCAGCGTGTATAACAAACTGAACTCTACAAAATGACTACCATTCTCTGGGATATCGATAATATATCACGCTTGAACTAACTTTTTCATTCTCTCCATATAAAACGCCAGTACAGTTGTTTATGTGCCGGGCCTCAATTACATAGAGAGCCGTAATAATGTATTCATGCTCACTGACACAAAGGTCATTGATGCCGAATACAGTAATACCAGGCGGTCCGTGGGAGTGTCGCTCATATCCCATGCCCAGTGAAATTGCCAAATGATAAACCGCGCACGCCTCTATGACCGTACACGGCATTGTTGACCTTTGTTCTAGACAACACGAATACATTATGACGTCTCCCTATGTAATTGAGTCCCGGTACATGAAACAACTGTACTGAAGTTTTATATGGAGAAAATTACAAAGTTATTTCAAGCGTGATATATTATCGATATCACGGAGAAATGGTAGTCATTTTGTAGAGTTCTGTTTGTTCTACACGATGCAAAAAAGAAAAGGTATGCAGAGTTAACTGCTGATTATTGGCAAGCTCCAAAGTAAACGACTAATTAAAGTGGACAGACTATAGAATGTAATAGTTCGTGTGTGTTGAAATTATTGGTTTTCATAGGAATGGTAGTAACCTTCGGTATTTCAATCAGCCGTGCTCTATCGTGTTCAAGGCACTGCCGCCTCGAGGCTGCTCCGCTCGTTTTCTCCGAAAAAGAATTCGGACACTTCGAAAAATCCGATTAAAACAAACAGTTCGATTGGTGTAAGATAAATTTATTGCCATTAAAAATTTATCTAAAATAGATTAATCTAATCTAAAATTGCTTGGGCTTAATCAACCCTACCAGCGTAGCATGGGCAAAAGGACATACTTGTCCAGCATCATAATATCTGCCAAATTTTATGCATATTTACAATATAAGCTTAGAGATCATGCGACCTGCGATATATACTTGCTACAATGACAGGAATAAATTAGTACAGAGCAATACGGTGCTGTAATGCATAAATAGTTGAATATGTGACTAGATATCGATGCATATTCATTACTCAACCTATGGCAATAACATTTTGATTCACATAATATTTTACAATAAATGATGGAATCAGACCTCAATTATTTGTTCTCTATTAAGATGTGGAGGGTGGGATAAAATATTCTGGCGAGGCCTGTGATTTGGCTAAGCAAAACCGTAATAAAGCCTAAACCGGGAAGATGGAAAAACTAGTTAGCATGGGCAAAACTGTAGTATGCACACGTTGCTGGAATTGAATAGTTTTGGAAGAATGGATCTTAATCGTAAACCCATTAGGATGGAGAGATATATCTTGTCGCCGAAGGAAACAACGTTGTCCAGGTAAACAAGTGCTAACTGCTAACACGAAGAAGTCCAAAAACCCCTAAAACAATAGCTGCTCACACTCTAAGGTCATTTACATCATCGTGATTAAGCAAGCGGTTAAAAGTCATCAAATGCTGTAATGTAAAAGGGGGTTTTGCGCAATTACAAGCGTCTGGTCCGTCATTCGTATTTCAACCGTCGTCTATCAGAGAATATCCGCGTCCATAATCCAAAGACAGTATTAGCACCAAATTCAAAACGACAATCATAGTATACATAAGCATAGGCTTGTTTCCTGCAAGGGAGAAGCGGTCAAGTCGGTTATTTGGGACAAATTATATCCCCTTTAAGGCGTTTCACTCCTTTGAAAACTTGGTCCAAATTCCAGTTGGACAAGAGTGGAGTACTCGGGCAAAAATCCAAATGCAAGATTCGCACTGTGTTCAAATACTGTAAGATTGTCTTATAGCATTTATCTTTAGCTAAAAAAAGCTACATAGCGCACTGAATTTTCACCGGGTATAGGAACGAAATCAGCCTTAAACAACAGACAAAATTCAATCTAATTTTTCAGCTGGGTCTCGTGAGTGCGTCGAGTATTCATTGCATAGGATTCTGCCCTATATACAGCCACTGCATCATCCAACTATTGTATAATTGACGCCATAGCTGGATCTGTGGATATATGAAACGTAAAGAGCTCAAAGACATATGTTCATACAAACAATACCATGTTGGAACAGGATACAAGTACTCGTGAAGATATCTAACAAATTTTTCCATGTAACCAGGGGAGTGAAGTCTACTTATTGAATCTGCTAACACATTTGCCTCCCCTGGAAAATAACTGCAGAAATGGAGAGGTGGTATTGCATAGCCAATAGGCTCAAATCATTGATAATGTTAGTGGCAGCAGACACTTTAGAGCAGCCTTTATTTAACATAGACACAGTTGATGTGTTATCTGAAAAGACCTGAATACGGTAACCAGCCCAACAAGGAGCCCAGCGTTTAGCTGCCAATAACGTTATGGCCAACTCTTTTATATTAATATGCTCATCAGAGATATCTGGGTTGTCCAGATGCCAAGTGCTATAAACCCAATCATGTTGGTAGAATGCTTCACCCGCCAATTACATGCATCTGTAACTACTGGCATAACTGGCCTAAAATCTCAGATCAATCTGCGATTAGCAGTACATGACAAGTTGAAATACCACCAATGTAAGTCTTCAACAACAGTGACCAATTTTGCTTTCTGTCAAGGCAATTTCAGACATGAAATCAACTTGTAAATGCTACGACTATGCAGTCTGTCCCTCTCTATCACGTTGGAGGCCCAAGCCAATTTGCCCGCTAACTGCTCAAGTTGTTTCCTCGTAGCCCTACGCTTACCACAGAATTTCTTTACAAACAATATAAGTTCACTGAGCTCATCGGGATCAAGACACAGAGTGTCGATACTAATATCAATAAGAATGCCCAGGAAAACAAGTCTCTGGCACGGATCAATGACTTTTATCCAATATATTGCGAACCTCAGTGATCGTAATAGAGAAACTAACACATTTAATGCCTGGGCGCATGCTTCGAACGTCTCTGCCGCAAG